>CM052158.1:4707453-4738384 GCA_028455555.1 Augochlorella aurata | reverse complement strand
GTAATCGATTTCGGAATAGTTTCCTAATCGAGCAGATGCTGTGGTTGTTGCCATAATGCCTAACAGTATCGAGTTACTTTTGTAATAAATATTTTGGTTCTCCAACTATTACAGATTAAATATCAACGATTTACATGTACAGTTTATTTATTGTTTAAAAATACGTCGTAGATTATCATTAGACATAGGTTATCAAATCATATGTAGATTTTTATACATTTATGGAATTTATACATTTTTAAATTATTGATAGACGTACATAGTAACAAACATTAATGACGTAGGTATTTTATTTTTACAATAGGGAATTTTTTATTTCGTAAATTGAATTTGTTTCTCATTCTATTTTGCAGGAAATGATCTAGAATGGAACTAATATTTCATAGGTTATAGAAAGTTTGATTACAATGAATTTGTATTGCAAGTTTGAATTATGGTAGATTTTTAATAGAAATTGAAGTTAATTAATTTTAAATGCGGATCATCACATTCTTTTGATTTTTTCTGCAATTTACTATTTTCGTTCACATTAACGAGGCTAGACTTAATGCTTAACATCCCTTTGTTTTATTTTCACCCTTAACTAATTATATGTATAAACATAAAAAGGTGCATAATTGTAGACTCAAAGTAATTTTTACATTTTTACTAATATTTAAACGAAAACCAAAAGAACAACTATATTTCTATATTTCCATTTTCTATTTCTAACACAGAACTATAAAAATACAGTGTTTTGTTAAGTTACTGTTACTCATGTTAAGTTATTGTTTACTCACATTGTGTCTATAATTATTCCCATCTCCTTTAGTATTGCTCCGCTATTGCGAAGTTGTTCCTCTATTCGTAACAAAGGGTTCCATGCCCGTATACACGTACACATAAATAAATAAATAAGTAAGAAATAAATATATAACGATCCTCCGGGTCGTTAGCGTCGCAAAATCGTGAGGTGGTTGATGCAGGATCGATCGAGGGATGCGCGATGGGAAAGAGATTACGCGATCGTTGGTGGAGCAATTACTTGCGAATGCATGAACGAAAGTGTTCCCGTGGCGATCATTTGTAGCGAGACCGCCCTAAACGCCGAAGACGAAAAACGGGACTCGTAATTGATTGGAGCATAAATAATGCGTCGCTTGGAAAGTGAGCATGTCGAACCGACGTAAGTATCGTTATTATGATATATGCGGGTCGGGCCGGAGATCAGCTCGGAGCGGTCTTGAATGCAAATTGCAAGTCGCGATGCATTCGGTAGCGCCCACACGTTCGTACCTGGCGCAGACATCTAATATTAACGGCCGAATATAATGATCGTTACGCGGCTTTGTTCTGGCTGGCTGGAACGCTAAGATCTGGCCGGGGCTCTGCATTACGATACGCAGAAACTATGCACTGATCCAATCTCGGGTTCAACAAGTCCTCGCACTTTAATTTCATTCCGCCGTTGAAATCCCGCGGTTAATCATCGATCCGTTGTTCCGTCGATCGCCGGCCCGACAGGATTCCATTGTACTCGTGACGAATTCTTCGCGAGTTTTTTCTCCCTTGCATTTTCCCGCGTACGGTCTGCGCCGGCCCGGGTCAAAATGTCGATGCATATCGATAGCTCTATGTAATTAGACTTGCAAAACAGAGCCTTTCTATTCGAGCGTTTCCATCGTGCTTCGGCCGCGTGGATAAATAACAAAATTCTGGACGAAAGTCTATGTTTCGCTACTTACGCGTACGTGGCGTTATGTATTCGCAAGAGAAGAAAAACGAAACTTTAAATAGAACAAATTTAAGATTTTATTCCAGCAAATTAACAAAATGCTAAATTAATTATAGACGAGCCATTTGTGGAACTAATAATAATACGCTTAAAGAAATTGTAATAGTAATAAAAAATTAACAAATTTACGCACTGTTGTTCGGTCAATGCTTCGCGTATCATCTAAAATAGATGATTAATAAGCGTTTCTTCGGAAGAAATATATCTTAAATCGTGTTAGATATCGGAACTACGCAACGGTCGACTTCGGAGCGGGGTCAGGAAACTGTTTCGGCAATTTGTGAATGGCTCGCGCGATAAGGAATGTCCGCGAAACGATCCTGAGCTCCGCGAATCGTGATTCATAAACCTGTCGGATTCTAGCGAACGGAAACGTGATTAATCGGTCGGAGTCGCGATAAAAATTTTGCACAGCCTGTGTTGCCTGTCGAACGCACGTACGCAATTGTTACGGACAGCTTTGCAATTTTTGCGTTTGTTCAGAGTCTGCCGTTCGTTAGCGATCCGAAGACTTATGTTCCTGAAGCGGAACGATCGCAGCGTTCGATCATATAGGGAATTTTCTATCTAGGAGATTTTCATTTTTTATCTAGGAGACTTAGTATTTTTTTAAAGAACATATGAAATTCAATTGATAGAACAGAGAGTACAGTTTTATTAAACAACGTTTAAACAATTATAATACAGAACTAAGTTGTACTGTTATTATTAACATTTATTTGTTTGCTTAACTTAACAGTTAGTTGTTAGTGACGAGTATATTCGTTATAACAAAAAAACCCTTCTTGACGAGTATACGCATTAAGAACAACTAACTAGTTACATAATCTTAGCTTCTTTATTAAATAAAATATTTCTTATTAATTTTGTCATTGCAAGTTCTTGTCGTATAATTATTGAACAATCTTCATTTGATGAATCAGGAAAGTTCTTCTTGGTATTTTTTTTTTAAAGTCTCTCTAAAGGTGATGCTTATTTTATACAAAAAATAATAAAAAAATATCATTATTTTTATAAAATTATTCAGTCGTTTTAAAGGCTCCATAGTATTGAATTCAACAAACAAAAACCAGTTCAAGGCAACAACTATTTTGTCAATGATTGAAGAAATGTATCGATTTCTTGCATTAAACTTCAAATCGAAATTCTAACAACGAATTAGTGTGCTCGCGAAAAACTGTGGATAGTTTTACAAAAATTGGTTCATCCCAAAAATATTGTTAAAAGCTACAAACGATTCTATGTTGTTTGAATTAACAAAGTGTAACAAATTTTTTAGAAATGAGTATTTGCATTAGAATTTGTAGACTGGTAATGGAAATAGCGCGGATTAAAACGCTATTAGCAAGGTTCGAGTGAATTTTCGTAGTTCCACAGTTACGACGAATCCGTGTTTCAAAACTACGGTCTTAAATATGGTATGTGAATCATAAAAGGTGATGAAACGTGTCTCTAAGTGATATTATGCACCTAGTCATCAAATTTCCAGCGGCTCTGCAGACGATAAGGATGGGTAATCCTAGTAACCACGGAATACTGATGTATGACCTATTTTACAACCCAAATGAGTCTTCACGCAGAATTGTAAGACTCGGTTCAGTCTAAACGAGGACTGATAGACGCAAATTAGACCAATATAGCAGAGACTCAGATTCAAATTCAACGAACCCAGACCCAAGAAATCCGAATCAAACCGACGCCTGATTCGGTCAATCTAGGAATCAGGGACCCAAATTAGATCATACTGGGGCTAACATATTCTGCTCAGATCACTCCAAAACCTAGAAGCACGTTTCAAACCGCAATAAATGAAATTTACTGTCATGGTCACTAATTTCAACAACTGTATGCAATTATCTGTATTATTATTAATATGGTTGTACTGAAAATATTCCATCTTTTATTGGTCAATTTCTGCTAATAAGTTTTTCTACAATTATTGTAAAATGTGTGGAACATATGAATTAGTTTCACAAGAATTTTAATTGAAATACTAAGATGAAAGTACTTTTGGTTACTTATTATTTGGTTTAAATATATTTAAAAAATTTAAGGAACAAAATACATTTCTATTTAATTTAAATGTAATACAAGATAATAGACAATTTAGATCATACCGAATAGTAAAGGCATTATTCTCAATTTCAGAATGTTCTTACATTCTCCAGAATTTATTAGATTTATTAATCAGAGAAATATATTTTTGTTCAATTTACGTTTAATGCAGTATGGATTAATACATACGTATATGTATAGATTAATAGACTACATATCAAAAATTCTGAGAATCATCACAAAAACTCCGTGGTAATCAAAAAACCAAATAATTAGAATAGTAACAGAAGAAATTGCATTACAGTGCAGCAACTAGATATTGAGACTGATCCATCATCCGAACGAATTAACAAATCAACTGTACGACACTAACACGTCTATATGACTGCAAAACAAGCACCCCATAGACTTCTTAAAACGACACGATGTCTTGTCTAATATCTTCTCCAGCATCTATGTGACATACCATCAACAATTAAATTTACCAAATGAGTTCTTAACAAATTATAAGAACTAAGATAGTGGACTCAAGACATTCTCAATTTTTCTCTTCTTTTATTTTATTAATTTTTCAATAAAAAAACTTAGTATGTCTTACTCGATAAGTATAAAGTCAATTATGCTCGAAAACGAAGCAAAGTCACGGCAACTGGTCAACCGGCTCCACTACCCTACCGGAATAAAAGAAAAAGATATCCTTTGAAGCGTCGTAAACAGATCAAGGGGTTAACACAATTAAAAAATGTCGATTCTGCATAAAGATCTACAGTCCGGCGATAGCTTTGATCTCAGCTGCAGCAAGAGCGTACCCTTTCGGCTGGTTCCCCCGTTGGAAGTGGTATTGTCCAGCCCCCGGTGTGGCGTCTTTCCCCGAAGAGAACAAGTGGTCGTGGACCTACCGGCTAGCTGAACCGGCTTTGGCTGATCCGAGGTGGTTGCCACGGCGCATCGCGACGCGCCGCTGTATTGGCGTGGCGCGGCGCTGCGATCGAGACGCCAGTTCACCGCGCGCCGTCGACTTGGTTGCATGTCGTGTTGTGTAACGTCCGTACACCGCTCCTGTCAACGTGTTCCTATCCGCCACTCTGCGCATCCCTCCGCGCGCATTTTGTTTACCGGCATCACTATCAATTTTCATTTCGGTAGACACCGCCATCCACCGCCTCGAACTCCTCTCCGCCGAGTTCCTCCACTTGGACAAAAAAGCAAATGAGAGACCTCCGAAACGTGTCCGAGCTGGTTCAAACGAATTTACGGTAACCCAGGTCAGAGTCGCCTTTGACAACCTGTAGACAGTGATCGGACGACAGCGGCGACGTTCACTATCAGTGAGTAAACCGATCCTCGAATCCGGGAACTCTTCCGGATCCCCGGGGATCATCCGCTCGGCTCGCGCGAGCTCTGTAAAATTCCCGGCGACTTTTGTAACCAGCGGTACCTGTCCCGTATCGATTCAACTCCCTTGGTTTATTGCGTGGCCATTCGAGAAGCTTTCATTAAAATTCCAGCTCCCGGCCCAAGTGCGCCCAGTTGTATCAACGCAGCTCTTAATCAAACCTTTTCATTCCTTAACCTAGTATCGCGCGGTTTCATGCTCGAATCGATATCTTTCTGGGTTAAACGAGCCAACATCACAACGTCGCGTGAGAGTCGCATCGTCGACCTTTTCCTTTCGTAGTTTAATTAAGGATATTGGACAAGGATCTCCTCGTCGAGTCAGCGATTCGGACGGGATCGGGTCGGCTCCCGGGAGGGATTTGCTGGAACGGTGGAATATCTGTTCAGCAAACAGGGATTTCGGGGTTGATTGTCTCCGGAGAGGGTGCCCTCTTCTTCCGCGCGATGATCGACCGGCCTTGAACGCTCGAAAATACGTCTGCGGGTCTCGCTGAGTGCAGTGGGTCGGTCCGCGTGGACCTGCACTCGCGGGATCCGCCGCAAACCCGTTCACCTTCGGCCCGCGAGAGGCCCGAACATATCCGCGGCTCTCTCGCTCTCTCTCTCTCTCTCTCTCGCTCTCGCTCTCTCTTTATCTCTCTCTTTCTCTCTCTCGGTCCTTCCGCTTAGGCGAGCGCCCAGTATTTGCGGAACGTGACTCGGCCCGCGTACGGGCTCGCAAAAAGACGAACAGCTAACAAAGGAAACGACCTTTCCGTCTCTGTCTCTCGGAATTCCTGAATTTCATCATCGCGCGTTCGAACGCCGGGGACTTCTCGCGCGAGCAAACCGACGCGGGTAAACCGGAGCGAGTAAATCGGAGCGAGTAAACCGAGTTTAACGACTCTCGCCAGACTCGTACGTCATTAGGAAGCCGCGGGAGGAAACTTCGAGCTACGCCAGTCCGATTCTGCACCGTTTCTCCCCTAATTAAGGCCGGAGCTCTCGTTCTCGGGACGTCCCGGCGTTCCTAAATATCGACGTTTTCCCGGCCGATCGACCGCAACGTGTTCCGACGGGCTGACCGGAAGCTCGACAATTTTCGATTACCTGGGCCTTCTAATCCGCCATCGATCTCCGTTCCACGCGGCGCCCGTTCCATCAAACCGTGGACACCAGGAATGTCCCTTCGGCTCCGGCCAATTCCATTAGCTTCGCAGCGAGTACCGACGAATCGTCGCGATCGGGAAACTGTGCGCAGGCTCTGGCTGATGTGGAAACGTCTTTCGTTCGGTCCCACGTTTGCAATGCCGGTAGAAGCTTGCTCTCGCAAGTGGCTGCTTCCGACTTGCGAGATCCGTAGGTTTATGCGCTGTTTTATGTCGGTCGTTGCGCGATTATCTTCTTAAATGGAGAATTGTTTAGGTCGAACTGCTTTTTGGAAGCGGCGTGCAGATCGCGCGCGGATTTTCTGGTACTTTATCGGTTATAGCAGCGTGGGACTTTTAGACGTTTGTTACTGGAATTTTGTAGCTTTCGATATTGCCGCAGGGTTTCTCGGATCCTTTATTAGCAATGGCTGGGTCTATTTTACTGCAGCTGTTCATAAAGTTCATGCGACTCTTAGAGGATTTTCTGGCGCTTTATACTTTTAAGACTGGAAGTTTGACACGTTTGTTACTTGCTTCTTGTGGTTTTCGATATTGCATTGGATCTTTTAAATTTTTTATTAGCAATAGCTGCGTTTTAAATCAGCTGTTCGAGAACTTTCTGTTACTCTTGGAGAATTTTTTGGCGCTTTATACTTTTTAATATTGTGGCAGTTCGAAACATTTGTTATTTGCTTCTTGTACCTTCTGATGCTTTTGCATCTCCTTATCAGCAGTGCTTGCGAATGTTTGTTATTATTTGCAATCTTTTGAAGAGTTACTCTGTCATCATATTATGATTTTGCCAATTGTAATCATTTTATTTCCTTCGAGCTTGAATAAAACTTGGTTATAGAGGGTGAGGACGTTACTCAAATAGCTCTTCTCCAATTTTCGAACAAAGTGAAATCTTCTATTGACTCTTTACGTAAAAGAAGAACATTCTATACTGACGAAATCGTTTGCTTTTGAACTCCTTGCTTCTTCTATTAAAAGTATCTATTCAGCTTTCCGAAAGCTTCGCGTAGTTCAGGACACGAAGCTCTCAGGATCTTGTACCTCTCAGGACCCTAGACCTCTCAGGATCTTAGACCTCTCAGGATCTTAGACTTCTTAGCATCTTAGGCTGCTCTGGACACTAGGCTTCTCAGGACTAATTCAGTTTGGTACTTCTCCAGAAAACTGGTGGGGGTGGTCCGCCATGTAACAAAGTTCTATGTCCTGTAATAGATATTGTATGGTGCCTTCTTTTATTTAACGTAGCTCGTTTTTTGCGCCTAATAGCAATATTCTATTCGCAGAAATTACCGTTGGGTTCCCCGGCTCTGTTATTAACAGTGTCATTTAGTTCGCCATTTAGTTTAAATTAGTTTCCAGGAGAACAACTTTCCTTCGCACTTACCGTTGCTCGCTGTCATGTTTTCCGTTTACCGTTGGTAAGAGATGAGGCTGTGGAGGAACATCAAAGTGAAAAGTACAGTCTTACTTTAATTCTTCTTTGACGACTTCTTTAGTGCTCCCCGTTTTACGCAGTGTCGTACCATGGAGTGAAGATAACCCTCGACGTTGGTACTACGTACGATGTACAAATTAACTTCTGACTTGACATCTTATATTTATATTTTCTTTTCATATTCGTGCAATGTTTTTCCTTTGATGACTATTTTCGTACTCTTAACTTAAACGATAGCCACTAATTGGACAAAACTCCCGAAAGACGCTGACTGCAAACTTTGTTCTATATATCAGAATATTGTATTCCAAAAATGTCTTTCGGCCAGAAGTTTTCAACATCAGATTATGTTTCAAATTTACGAATATCGTTGGCATAAAACATCTATTTTCAAATAAAATATGAGCCGTTGAAAGCAGAAATGATATTAGTAAAAGAAGTTAATTTGTGGATAATGGGATAAATTAAATGTTCTGTAAGGTGCACTAACATTAAAAATTGTTACAACTTTCTTAACTTAAAATAACACAATAAGATAAAAAATCATATTAAATTGAGCATAATTTCATCAATCATTCGACTATCGAACGAATTAATTTATGCAGAAGATCCTATTGGACAGTAACTAAAATCACATTTTAAAATTTAGAAGTTCCTATTCGGCAATAACTAAAATTATTTTATTTCAAAGTTCTTGCTTGATAGTAACACAAACTGTAATAAATTATACTATTTCCTTGCATTCTCTTCGCAATAATCTCGCGGAAATGACAACCGTGCTATTTTGCTTTATGCTCGACGAAGAGACTTTACTTTACTTTTGGAATTCGAGGTGAGGAGGTTCTTGCGCCGTATAGATGTATGTATGCATGTACTCGCTGGAATTCTAGGTTATAGTATCGACACACCGTCCTCAAGGTATCGAACTTCCTTCACAAACGTTCGACAAAGCCTCGCCCGTATCGCTCGTAAGTTTTCGAGCAGTATCGATACCAGGAATGTGTAACTTCGAAATGTAAGTCGATAGCTTCGATCGCCGTAAAACCGAGTTGAAGTTTCGTCGACGCAGATAACAAACGAAAGTTCGCATTCCATAGTTCTAGGACGTAGGATTTATTTCATTGTCCCTCGCGCAGCTTTCGAAACATGTGCGTCGCTCTGGACTCGAAGTTAACCCTTCGCGGACGTGGATTTTTTAAGGTACTAAGAAGATTTTCCCCGAAAAAGCTGTTCCCCGAAAAAGCTGCAAAGGGTTAAAATGCAACATCCACAAAATTGTGCATCATACGAAAGCGCAAGCACATCTAATAATACATTCTCGAACAGCATAAAATCGCACATTAGAATAAGCCATAAAATCTTCTTCCACTTTGAAGAGTGCCAAGTCAACAAATTCCCATATAAAACGTAAACAAGCGTTCTCATTAATCAATACGTCCTGAGAGTCTTAGAGCGTTGCGCAAACAGCATTATTGACCAAGTAGATGCATTAAACGTAGCTTACGATCGCGAATCAGGGAATCGTCGATCACAGAGACGCGATCAAACAGAAAACTCCCGGAAAGGAGACCTTCTCGGGGAACCGTCGCGTCGTCGCTGTATCTGATCACTGTGACCGACGTTCGCCTCGCAGAGTTCGTCGGTTTCCTAGACCGTGTTCCTTCTCCGTAGATCGTCCTCGCCGCGATAGCGTCGCGACGCCCAGGCCGAGCATCTCGGTAAATCGAGCTCTCCCGGGGACACACCGTGTGAAACGCGGAGTCCGTGAGGCGGCTCCGTCGCTGTGATTGATAACGATCGATAATTCGGACAGGAAAACAGAAGAAAAAAGACTGCAAAATCACGCTGAGAGAATTCCATGAACGTATAGGAAAGTCGATACATCGCGGGCATGTGTGTCGCGTGTCCGACGTGAAAATGTAAGCCCGGAAGTTGGATCCTCGGCAGAGCAGCAGGGAACTCGATCCATTCCGCTGACAGTTCGAAAGGACACCGCGTCGCCGGTCCGATGTGCGATCCTGTGTAGAATCGTGTTTGATCGAGGCAAATCCGATCGTCGTCGACAGTGAAATGAGTGAGAAAGGTGTGGTGGGCACGCTGAAGAACCGCGAAAGGGTCAGCGGAAGCATCTTCTGGAGACACAGCTGGCATTACTCCGCCTATCTATCCAGGGAATTGTCGTTCAGCAAGCTGAACAGCCCCGTGCGTAGCTGGGACAACATGGCTCCGACCAAGACCGACAAGTAAGAGTTCAACCACCCTTTTTCTTACCGTCTTGCTTTTGAACGCGACCGGGAATTATGCTTTCCGCGTCGACCGAGAACCACCCGCGGCTGACAGGAACGGGAATGGGACGATCCAGGCGCAGACAGGCAGTTCCTCAAAAGCATCTATCGATCCCTCCAATATGTTTTTACCTTCCCTCGGAACTTTGATAAGAACCATCGACGCGGAACTTGCTGCAGCCAGGTTGCTTCTTGAATATTTAACGGAGATCTATTCGGGCTTCGTTTGATTATTCTAAGTCAGAGTTGACCATCTCATTCGGATGACGGGTAAAGACTTGACGAATACGATTTTATTCGACAGTATCGAATAAAAAGTCTATTATATAACAGTTCTGCATGATTTGAATTTCTAATAAATCTAATCGAATGAAAATTTATCTAGACAACGATTTATCTTAATGTGATTTTATTCAAATAAAAATGAGTTTGAATAAGTTTTAATTTGAATAAGAATTTGTTTATACTTGACGAATACGATTTTATTCGACACTATCGAATAAAAAGTCTATTATATAACAGTATGCATGATTTGAATTTCTAATAAATCTAATCGAATGAAAATTTATCTACACAACGATTTATCCTAATGTGATTTTATTCAAATAAAAATGCGTTTGAATAAGATTTAATTCGAATAAGAATTTATTTATACGGAAAATAATCGATTTAAATAGAAACAGTAGAATAAAGTGTTTTTAAAGTCATAGTTTGTCGATTTGAAGTAGGCATAACTACGTAGTCTTTCCGCAGTAATAATTCTATAAGTACTTGAAATTGAACCGATACTGAATGTATTCGTATAAATATGTTGTTATGAAATTGCGTAAAAACAAAAGTCAACAATTTTTCGCATTATTAATAATTTTACAATATCTATACGAATAAGTTATTGGAATAATTTTTTACAATTAACTCAATTAATTTGTTCGAATAATTCCTTACAATGTATTCAAATAATTTATTCGAATAAAGAATTTCTCGAATAAAATATTCGACTAAAAAGTATTCATTCGGATAATTATAAATGAAAAAAATAATTCGAATAATGTCCAACTCTGGTATAAATAAAGGCTAATAAATAATTTTATTCGTAATCTATTGAATATGAATGTTTCTCGTTTCTTCTAAACTGAAACATAACTTGATTCTTCTGTCATCAATATTTTATTTATGTCATGTAATATGTTATTATATAATATTTTATTTATCAATGTTATGGTACAAAAATTGTCTCATTTATTGGGGCTAGTCGTAACATGATTTACTAAATATGACTGTTAATTAATTTATTTATAAGTTTATTTATCTCACCGAGATCACACTCATTGCGAGATAATTAGCGACCACGTGGTTTACAATTAACCACACCATAATTAACGTGTGACATATATTGGAGGCTATAATTAACATTCATATCGGGATAAGTAGCTATAACAGAAAACGGGATATACAGGTTAATGGTTCTTTTAAGTGGGAATAACGTTGGATGTTCACGTGACGATATTTGGCAATTATAGCGCGATATAAGTACCATCATTGGAAAGTATCATTAACTGTGCAACCTCTCCGTGACAATTTTTCTCGTGCTTTGTAAATGGTAACAAATCATTGTCGATTCGAGCACGTAACTTCAAGAAACACTTTTGATTACGCAATTACAGGCACTGGATAAATTGACTTTGATACAGTGCGAAATAACACGAACTTGACGTCACATTAAGGATCGGTTTCGTATCATAAGGAAATCGTATCTCGTATACTTCTAAGATGGAAATACATCGAGTTCTGCTAGAAATGCGATATTCACTAGAAATAGATTTTCTATAATTAAAAACCGGCGTCTCTGTTAACTACAAATATTGTAATCACAAAAATTGACAACAACTTGTCCGATTCGAAAAGTTTGAATCTTTGCGACGCTGTCTTTGTTACCATAAGTTCGTTCTAATATTAAATCTATCGAACAGTAAAAACCGGAGAATATTTTTGGTTAACAATCACCAATATAGTTGACAGTAGCAGTTTTCGATTATGAATAACCATTGCGGATAACCAGAATTATATATTGGTTACGAATAATCATTATCGACGATCAGAATTTTATTTCTTGCAAAGCAAAACTATTCTAGTCATTTATAATCATTAATTAGAAACCATCATCGTGTTCAAAAAAATGTTTTCCAAAATTTAATAAATATATTTCAATTTTTCCTCGCTTTGGTTACAACGCTTATGGTCTTTGATGGAAACAAAATTGGAGTATGTTACGTTTTCGAAATTTCGAGATTAAATTTGTTTAGATGTTGCTCAACTTTAATTTAATATATGCATAGACGAATGAACGTATCATTTGACCATTTAATCACAGGAATTTATCAGTACCTATGAAAGTATGCCCATAATTCCAATAATTGCAAGAAACGAAATCAGGTATTGATCATTTGATAGGCAGAGATAAATTTAGTTTAACGTATTTACTGCGTGCGCGTTGCACGAAGTGCGAACTGGACCGTCATTGCATCGAACCTATTGATATTTCGAAGCACGAAATTCGCGTCATGAAATTCGCATCATGAAATTCGCATACATTATATCGGGCTGTGCGTCTCGATTGTAAAGGATTCGGAAAAGTCGTGTATTTCTCGAGTCTCGGAAAACACGCGACCCCTGCGAGAAAATATGAATATTCCTGTTCGAACTGCGTCATAAATGTTTTATAGCAGGAAGTAATCTGCAATTGTATCGACTGACGGGTGCAGCGATGTCAAGGGAACATATCGAAAAGAGCAAATAATAAATTCTGCGCTTTATATTCGGGTTATTAAGTTCCATATCGGTCGCAGCACCGCGATATATTTTATGCCCGGCGAGGATCGTTACGGGCGAGCTGTAAATTTCGTGCGAGCCTCGATATACAGTGAACCAAATATCAATTCTAGCCAATGATCATTTTAAATGTGGATATTCGTCGAGCCGTAAATGTATATTTTTATATAAGTCTCGGATTACAGGTCGCCATCTGGCCACAATCAAGTGATTCATTTTATATTCAAGCTAATATAAAGCTAACGTTTACTTTATGTCCCATATAACTTAATCGAATTATTAAGAAGTCGGAAAACCTATTGCAAAATAATTACAATAATTCAGTTATTTATACATTTTAAAGGGAATATCCCTGGTAGTTATTATAATGATACTACAATAATTGCCATGATTTTGATTGAATTTGTAGACTGCGAAGATTGCTGCGAAATAAAAATCGTCTAGACTAGTCGCAAGATATTAACCCTTTGCGGTTGTATTAATTAATTTTCGTTGAACGAATATGCAAGATTAAGTAGGAAAAACAAAATTCATTAATCCTTTTTTAAAATTTAGATGTATGTAACGCAATAATATGTTCTAATTTTATATAAAAATAAAAAAAAATAATAGCTTTGGTGGCTAAGAGTAAATATACGACCGAAAGGATTAAGAATAGTCGATATCGATATTTTTGAATTCATTCTATGTAAAAATAAATATAAAGTTTAGTTTATTTGCCAATCATTTTTATTGTTTTAAACAGCAACGACTCATTTTCGTCATAAATAGATCAAATCAGCAGTCGAGCAATTCGAGCAGGCATCGTTTAGCAAAGATTTATCAATTTAAGTGTTTCCATTTGGATGTACCGTCGAATTTCTAATTCCCGCGAGCAGTTTGAATGATCCGGACCGCAAATAAAAGGCCTAGGGTGCGGTCCTTGATTAATTTGATTTTTCATTTGCCGGAATTGCTGTGCGACCCACTCAACGCGACGCATGGCCGTAATTGCGCGGCCCTATTTTCGCCGGGCTCCAGTTCTGCCCGAAAACGAGGGAACCACGGGTGTCGTTCGATAGCCGCGATTCCTCGGTATTATTTCCGTCCGGATCGATGAACAACAACCGGGTATCGCCTCGAAACACGGTAATCCTCGTGGATGGTAACGGTTTAGGGTCTCGATGCTGAGGAGTAGTCGAGCACCCGAAACTTAATCGAATCTTTCGGCGATCGAGCAGCGACCAAGTTACACGGTCCACAAGACCGGGCAAATCGTGGCAGGAACGCGATAATACGAATTTATTTTATTGCCTATGGAAACTTTGAACTCGCACGTGCTCCCGTTATCGAAAGCAACGAGATATTAAAGAAACAACAGTTAGGCCATAGACAATTGTGGAGAAAATGATCGATGTCGCACCGAAGTTTCGTTTTGGGCAGACTGGTGATTACGTGGCTCCGTTGAAGTTTGGAGCAACAAAACCACGCCCACTTAGGGCTCTCTATACAGAGAAAACAATATCGATCATTTACCAGCTCTACCTTGTACGTTATTCGATTTAAATCGTCACTATAGGGTAAATATTGGCCTAGATTGCTCTGCGGCCAAGTTACGTGACATTGTTGAAATTCGAGAGCAATTAAACCACGCCCACTTAGGACTTTCTCTGTAGATAATTTTCTAGGTATTGGTGAGGCAGAATTTCCTTCGAAACGTTATTTGTAGACAGGTGTGGGATAAATTACTCTCTATGGCATATAGATGTCTCCGTTGAAGTTTGGAGCAAGCAAGCCACGCCTACTCAGGACTTTCTTTCTCTTTACATATACAGAGAAAACAATATCGATCATTTACAAGATCTACCTTGTACGTTATTAGATTTAAATCGTCACTGTAGGCTAAATATTGTCCTAGATTGCTCTGTGGCCAAGTTACGTGACATTGTTGAAATTTGAGAGCAATTAAACCACGCCCACTTATGATTTCCTATATAAAAAAGGATAGCAATAATAATTTTTTAGCTGTTGGTCGTACAGAATTTCCTCTAAAATATCATTTGGCAGACATGAAATAGGTTACTCTGTGAAACTCTGATTTAGTTAAAATTGAAATTCGTGAAATTCGTATTATGAATGCCCATTTATAATACATTTTATACAGAAACAGGAAGATCGAACGTTTTCTAGCTTTTTATCGTACGTTATTTGATCTGAGAACATCGCTATAGCAAGAGCACAGTTTCGCGAATTCGAAGTATTGACCTGCAGAAAATGTTTCCAACGGAGGTATGCAATCCCAAAGATGCAGTGTTTTTTATAATACACGTGTGCGTGCAGTGCACGAGCAGAATAATTATGTAAATCGCACCTACATGGAGCAAATACGTGTTTTTGCTTCTGCAGCTTTTTGTCTGTCTCTGAAACAGATGTCATCTCCCGCTGCACACGTGTAGCATTTCTGTACGAAGCGTACCTTGCTCTCTTCGATCAAACGATTTCGAATAATAATGAATTGATACCAAACTTTACGCAACTATCAAATGAAAAATCATTCGAATCGATTATAAGAAAAGGAAGTATATCCATTCTTTGCCAAAAATGCATAAAATCTGCAGTCTAGTTATCAGAAACAGAAAAATGACAGTTGTATTTCCAAAATATCAATTCTTTCAATGTTATTGCTCTGCGACATTAAAATGAATGACAATCCTAAAAATAACCTTGACATAACCTTCCCTATGTATGTTGCAATATATTATAAAATCAATACACTATACTATACTATATACTATGATATAAATATACTATACTATATACTGTACTATATACTATATATATTATCAATATACCTTGACGTCACAAAAACTGTCACATGTTTTGGGTTGAAGCTTACCTGATTTTTACATTAATTTTAACACAAACTGTTCCGTTTTCAGTCATATACATATAAATCAAGCACCAAACCAAATGAAGTAGTGTGTTTTAATTGGAAATTTTGACATTGTAATCTAACGCAGAAAATGATACTCGGTATACAGAATTCCAATGCTGCGGGAGTAGATAAATTATAGGAAATCTCTAACGGATATTTCATTACGTTGGAGCGCTCATTGTGCACGGATGAAATATTCACCTCCCTCGATAGTTTCCGAACGATAACGTACACGTGGCTAGTTAGAGTTTTCGCGGGCACGCGAGAACCCGCTTATAAAATTTCGTAGCGGGTGATTGAGAGCGAGTTATTTTCGAACTCGATTACCGGAACGGTCCGGGGCGTGTTCCCGTAATTCGCGTTGTTTCCCCGAATTTTATTAGCCGGTCGTGAAACCACCTGGATTTAAACACCGCGGCCGTGATGCCGGTCGGGAACAGTTTGCCCTGTGGATTTTCCATTACACGTTATTAGACATAATCTGTGTCGAGTTTTATAGCCTTCCCGATCGACGCTTTGAGAGGAAAACTCGATTACTGCGGCGAATTGAGCGACGGACGGACCAGACTTGGCGGGAGGAGCAGAGGGAGATAGAGACGGGTAAATAGGGAACCAGGGAAACTGAGAGACGGAGGTAGAGAGAAAGAGATGAAAATATATACACTGTCCAAACAAATTATAGCAGAGAAGAGAATTTTGGACACAAATTGGCAAACATTGACTGACGATAACTCCGCCAGAAATCATTGCAGGATGATGAATTTAATATTGAAGCTCGAAACCTCTGCTCTAAGGTAGTCTTTCTGGATTTTAAATTTGTTACATCCTTGCCTTTAACCCTTTAAATGTTAGGCTATGTTCGTTATATTAAAAATTGTGAAGTTTGACGAAATGCACGAATTTTGCAAAATTTTTCTCGGAGATATCGTTTTCAGCCGAATGAAGTTTGATCCTTTCTCTTTAATTTAAAAGAGAGGAACATGGCTGCGATTTTTTGTTTCGAAAAGTTACAGCACTTTAGTGTAACCCTTGCATTTTTGGCATGAAATCAGAGGTTGCATTAACATGAGGGATTGGCCGGAAGCAGTAGTTGAGCATCGAGGAGGATCTACTGAAAATTACTCACACACACATATGCACATACGTGACGTATATGCATATACGTCACACAAATGTACACGATGTGCAAGATCCAACCAGAAACCTGTCTATGGTGCACATCCGATAATTCCAATGCTGGTGATACATGACGTGCGTTTCTTTTTATTTTTTTTTGAATTACAGGTGAAGGATCAAACTTTATTCTATTGTAAACAACATCTCTGAAAGAAATTTTGCACAATTCCTGCATTTCGTCAAACTTTGCAATTTTCAATATGACAAACATGGCCTCGCGTTTAAAGGGTTACAGTGGTGAGGGTGGGGCAAACTTAAAATCCAGAAAGACTATCTTAAAGTAGAGGTTTTAAGCTTTAATTGAATAGAAAAATCACCATCCTACGATATTTTTTCGCGGAATTATCGTCTTTCAAAGTTGGTCAGTTTTGACAATAGCGGCATAACATTTTTTAAATTGAATTATACGATTTGAATCCTTTTTAGATGATAGAAGAATTAAAGACAATGGCTAAAATATATCTGTATCTTCTTATCACTTGGAACGAGAAGGAAGATAAAAAGACGTAGCTTTTTATCTTTCTTATAACATAGATAATTTGAAAAATGCATTTTGTATATCTAGATAACTTATATGCATGCAGAACATTTCGTGAATGCGGTTGAAAGTATGCGTTGTTTAATCCGGTTTTATTGAGAACCGTGCGATAACAGACTGAAAGTCGGAGATCCACGATCCTCCATATTGGAAAATGGTATTCGTCGCTGAGGGTGGAGTGAGAGTGGATGACTCGGCATTAATTAACTCCATCCGCGTCAGCGGCTCGCAGC
The DNA here is from genome assembly GCA_028455555.1 of Augochlorella aurata. NCBI lineage: Eukaryota > Metazoa > Arthropoda > Insecta > Hymenoptera > Halictidae > Augochlorella > Augochlorella aurata. The sequence continues at coordinate 4,720,602 of CM052158.1, read as the reverse complement.
AAAAATGTCCTCGAAACGATGACATCGTCGTCCCGCAAGAAACACGCGTTTTTCTGTCGCGGAAGTCACTAATCATGTTCCTGCAATATCTCTGTTTGTTCGTTTAAATATATTTTTTATTCCGACGATTTTGACGTCGACGATTAATTTATGGTAAAATAGTCAAGATAATTTGAATATATTTGATGTAGCTTCAGTAAATATAATAATTAAATATTTATTAAATATAATAAATCATTAAACCGATCACATTAGAACACGAACAGAATTTTAAACATGTATTTTTGTTCCAATAATCTTCTTTTATCTGTAAATTTCATTTTCGCATTAATAGGTACCTAAATTTAACAGTATCATATGAATAAATATACCACGGATAGAGAAAAAATAGTATTTACAGCACTTTCTCTTATTATAAAATGTTCCGAATAAATCTTTCGATATATTTTACATACAGGAATGTTTCCATCAGATATACACAGTGGTCCAAACTGGTCTCGCACACAGCTTCAATTCACTCAACTCGGTCACATTAATTATCTGCCAACATTATTACGCAACACGTTTAAATCTGATCAAAGTTCTAAGTCATGAAATGTCAGCGATTAAGAATTCGACTCTCGAACAAGTTCCCGAATGAAATCGCTGCAATCAAATAGAACGAACAGCATCCCGCCAGAATGTTCGTGCGTGACATAAATGTCATCTTCGTCGGATAAATTCGTGTCCACCGATTACCATAATTAGAATTCCATTTCGCTCGCGGGGAACAAAAGTGTTAAAATGATTTATTGCGTGTTAAGGACGCCTCGGCAGTCGAGGGTTAAGCCTCGAGAGCTGCGAGCCGAAGTGTTCGAGGTACAATTTTATGGCTTCAAGAAATTGTTTCCTCTCGCTTGTCCGAGTTCATCGACCGAATATCTTCCAATAGAAAAGACCGCGGGTAACATCGACTTATGAATTCTGAGAAGGCGCACCGTGCACACCGCCGGCCAACAATGGTTAAACACGTGCAAATTGAACGTGTCGTTGAACAACGCCGGACAATGCTATTGGAGAAAAGGCAGTTTAATCATTCATTAGTTTCCACAATTCAGTGTCTGGAGAGGCTTCTTCAAATAACGCCATTAATTCGATCAAGGAATTGTTCGTGCCATAATAGCTTTCCCGTACAAAGAGGACTCGAAACAGATGCCGCGATAAAAGAATTCCGGTCCACTTTTCTCTGAGGTCCCTCTCCCTCCACTCGCTTTTTGCCTTTCTCTCTTTTTCTCTCTTTTTTTCTCCTACCACTGTCTCCTATTCTCTCTCTCTTTTCCTGTATTTTACTGTTTCCTTCTTTCTATCTCTGTTTTTCTCTACCTCTCTCTATCTCTCTGCGCTCTCTGTCTCTCTATTTCCTCCTCCTCTCTCTTTTTCTCCCTCCTCTCTTTTTTTAATTCTCTTGTTCTCTCTCCTTCCCTCCGTATGCCTCTCTCTTTTTTGTGTTTTCCCGTCTTCTTTCTATCTCTGTTTCTCTCCCCCTCCTCTCTCGCTATCTACTCTCCTCTCTCTTTCTCTCTATTTCTCTCTGAGTCTCCAATCGTGAATAATTCTCCGCGTCGACAAAGCAGCAGAAAAACGAAGCGCAGCACGGGCGATTCGTGGTTCAAGGAACAGGGGGTAGTATTTGTTTACGCAAACCGGAATGCCTCCCTCGGCATCCGCGATATCCGAGTTCTCCGGACTGTGGTTTTTCGCCGAAGCGCTGCGAGGAGACGCTAAAACGAATGGTAAGCGGTGAAAAGGAGCGGAAAAGGAAGTCTTGACGGGAAAATGATTAGTGGCCGAGGACCGAAGACGTCAGAGAATGAATTATTAATTCGACGGGAACAAAGATTATTCGGCTTCCGGTTCGATAGGTACCGAGGTTTCCTTTGCGTCCGTTGTACCGACGAAATCGCTCGGAAACGATTCAATCGACCAAGAAACAAAGAGATCTTTCGTTCTCTTGCGACCACGATGGAACAAAGAGAGAATAACGGATCGGGGAAATCGATGGTCCATGGTTGATGCGATTTGTAAATAATTTAGGCTCGATTATTCTCTTTTTCATTTTTAATACAGGTTATGATTAGACAGCGGATTTTATGCATTTATGGCAGAAGCGAGTAGCTCAAGTATAGCGGAATAAATGCAGGCAGAATATTTATTGGTGCCGGTCGATTTTTTTCGATTGATTGAAAATTGCTAAGAATGATAACTTTTATTTAATTCCTGTTTGTTGAGATCGAGCTAGAACATGTTTATTTTGCATTTAATAAAGGTGATTCTACTGTTACGTAGGATGTTTCCTAATGTTTTATCATTTCTTTCCTTTTTTCATATTTTTATAATTTCTCGAGAATGTAAGTGTGGTTCATGCGATACCGGAGTAATATTTTTGTTAAAAAAAGAATTCTACATCTTGAATCAACTTAGCTAATAATAAAGAAACATTACATGTATTTGTACAATATTGTTAAATAATACATTTAGTTAAATAATACAGTTAAATAATACATAATGTAGAAAAAATTTATGAAAGTTTATAAAATAAATACCTAACATTCTGTGGACACATTTTGACTTTTAAGCATGCTACGCTTAAATAACTAGTAAATCGATTAAGTAATCTACCAAAATTTAGTTTTATTCCAAATAATTTTTATAAATCAAAGAATACTCTTACGATAAAATAACTTGCAATTTAATCACACATCGTGGAGCACCGATAAACGAACACACTTTATTACCATGTCGAAAGCCACGTTTCTAGCGAAACTTATTATCGGCAAAAATAACGAGAGTATTAAGCCGGACAAGATAGAAGCCAACCCGTGCGCCGCTATCTCTATACGTTTCCGCGTATTTCCGTGGGAATAAAAGCGTGCCTCTGCAAAGCCCCCGAATAAAAACCAAGAACAGAAAAAGTTTATAGCGCGAAGAAAAATCCGCGGACGCTCGCATCGGCTGTCATAAGATATAGGGGTGACATCGTAGGTGTTAAAGGATCACGGGATCCTGTGGCGCTGTTGTAAAAACCGAAACGAACGGGTCGATGTAATTGAACGGCGCGAGTCGGATAGAGCTCGTAGTTACAATTTGCGCGTAATAAGTCGGAGAGCAAGGTGGTCCGAATGGAATATTCAAGAGCGCGATCACGGGAGGGTTGCGAACAGATGCAACCTGGAAGACGTCGAATGAAAGCCTTCGGCAGAAGGCGGCTCGAGTTCCCCGAGTTTCCTCGGGGCTCCGTTTGTGAATAATTTCGCGATACGATACGGGGTCTAGAAAGGGTTCGAGAGGGATAGAGACGGAGAGACGGGGGAGAGAAAGAGAAATGGAGGTAGGGAGAGAGAGAACGAGAGAGGAAGAGGAAGAGAGATAGACGCAGGAAAGGAAAAAAATAGAAATAGAGATGAAAGAAGAGGTGGGGAGAAATTAGAAGGATACAAAGTGGTCCAAGAAAATAATTAAATAGGATAAATAATGTGTTAATATAATAAAGGCAACTGTTTTCATATTTTTTTCTAGTAAAAAATGGTATCTTTTAATATCTTTTCAGAATTTCATTGCTAATTCAGCTAATGTCATCCATTGTTAGACTACGAATTGTATGCATTTTTGACAAAAATTGTTGAAAACTAAACTCAGAAGAATTTAAGGATATTTTTATCGTGCGTGCAATTTATTAAAATGATTAAAAATTAAAAGACATTTTTATCTGACTTGCGTTTCTTAAAATAAACTTCGACAATTTTTATGTTGCATACGAATCTGTGCTCTATTCATTGTATTAATGAATAGGTGAACAATTAATTACATATCTTTGTACAATAACAAGATTAATTTTTATAATTCTTTACTCGTCCTATTCCATTCTCTTCCCTAGATTAAACTATTCATGAGATAGACTATTACGTTATTTAATGAATTTGACAAAATATAATCATGAAAATATCAGATAAATATAAAATTATTAATTAATTTACTCAAATTAATAGAAGATATAACTAAATACTTTAGTGTCCTTCGTACTTTCAGCTCACTTAGTTCAACACAATCGATATTACAAAATATTGCAAATTAGTGTTAACTTCTGGAGAAACTTCAGCTGAAACCTTACAACCAAGCAATAATGCGCAACAGCATACTCTCTCTAATAATTCGCCCTTTACATATAAATATTATTATTATTAATAATCTGCTACAACGTAATAAATCTCAAAGCTTTCGTCAAAGTCCTGAAAACATTATTCCCGAAGAGTTCGAGTATTCCATGTTTCGTAACTCCTCGACCAGCAAATACGGAAGTGCCTGAACGAAGATCGACCTCAACATCGGTGTTTTATTTCGCCTTACAGCATGGCGTGGAAATTTTACAGTACGCGCGACGCGACGACGACGCGATGTCTCTTTACGAATGTTTATATCGTAGCTCGCGGCGGAAAAGGTTCTGGGTTAGGTCCGTCGTCGCGAGTATGAGCTTGAGCATAGGCAGCAGGGGGATATCCCTCTGGTTTGCGCCGGTTAGAAGGCAGGTTCTTCCAAGACCAGTTTTTCTTTAATGCGGCACGCCGGCCGGCTCTTCATGAAGCAGTTTCTGCTGAACCAGACAATGCACGATGCGAACGAGCCAGCCTCGGGGGGCTCGTATTTCATTGATATTGCATCGTGAATTCCCGACCTAAATCACATTCTGATAGCCAACCAACCCTCCGCTCCTCCTCCCTTTCTCCATCCTCGACAATTTTTGCGACCTTCTCTGTCTAACCAGCCCCCCCCTCTCTCTCTCTCTCTCTCTCTCTCTCTCTCTCTCTCTCTCTCTGTCTATCCATCTGTATCACCCTCCACATCTCTTCCTATTTTTCTCTATCTCTATTTCTTTTTCTTCCTGTTTCCAGATCTCTGTATTTTTCTCTCTCCCTATTTGCCTCTATCTCTGTCTCTCTGTCTCTCTCTCTCTCTCTCTCTCTTCCTTTCTCTTCCTACATATTTCTTTCTTCCTTCAATCTCGCTCTTAAAGAGGAAGTGAAATTTAATAGAGTAAAGAAGTCGAAAGATATTGACGAGTTAGCTGTCTTTGACGACTACTATCCTTGGCAAAAAGTATTCGAACGCCATTTAAAACGCAATAACTTTTTTAAAACTGGTCTAAATGACTCGAACTTTTTTCAAATGTTAATGGGACTACTGTACAGGTAAAGGGTTTACTGTACAAGAACCGAGATACTTTTTCTGAGTTTTGCTATTACTTGTAATTATTGCAAGTCGTTTAACTTGCAACGAGTGCATCTAATTTTGTTTTACAGATATATCGAGAGTCTATTAAAAATTGAACTAAAATAAGCTAATTCCTTTAACTGCTTTGTACGAAATTCGTCGGATTGAAATCTTATGTAGTACTAATATCGAGCTTAAGATAATTAGTAGTTTTCAAATAGATGCAGTATAGAATTTATTTGTTGTTATATTTTTGCAGTAATTATCGTCTCCTATTTTCATCAACCATATACCATCATAGTACTAAGTGTTTGTAAGTATACAACGTAAAGTATCAAACATGTACTATGTGTTTGTAAGTATATAAGCGTTCAAAATTTATATAAATATTGGTTTATAAAAATACGACAGAAACGGCAGATGAATTTTGGGAGTGCACTCAAAAATGCATTTACTGTTATTTGCAATGGAATATTTGAAAGTGTTCGTCAATTACTAATTCGACGAATGAAAGCCTGTATTCTTGCAACGGGAGGAATTTTCAAACATTACACAGGGATGAAATTTCGCATAACTGTTACAATAAACCATAAATACCTTTCAAAGTTAAAATCTTTTCAATAAAGCATTTTAAGTTCATATGAACATTTTTCATCTTACAAAATTCAGTAACACGTAGCATGTGTTTGGTCCAAGCCTTTCTGGACACCCTGTGTATATCTAACGCAAAATCTAATTAATCCGCTTAACCCCTAGTGCACCTGCAAAATCACGTTTCCTCCGTAGAACAGTTTTACCGAATGAAACACCAACAGCAGGATGTTATTTTTAGCGATTACTCTCTCAATCCTTTGCGTCCCACGAATGCCGACCGAATTTATTATGCTGAATACATTAGCATAAAAATCAATCTTTAAATATGGATAAACAAGTGCGTCAGCCTTATGTACCGGTCGGAGGGCGTTAATCGAATGAATTCTCGAGCATAATTTACGCGCCGTGAGAAGAATAGCAACACTCCCACGCCGTGATAAGCGTAGAATATTTATAGAAAAAGTGCTCCTTTCTTGGAAGTTTCCTAACTGATTTGCAAATTTAATGATTCCTTTCTGCTTAGTTTAACACGCGCCCCGCTCTAAGAATGTTACGGGTGGACCGAGATAGACGTAAGCGTATTATCTATTATGAAATCATCAAAAATGAATTATACGGGTCGGCTCGTCCCACTCCATCGCTCGGGACGCTTCCTTTACCGCCATTGTTGAGATACATAGAATTTTCTATGAAGGAAGATCGCTTTGATCTTAATCCGAGAAGTGTTAAACGTGTATTTTCATACAAACTTCCTGCGGTTCAAATAACCAGGATCTGTATATTACTAGATTATCTTCACGTAAGATCCATTTTCTACACCTCAGTCCGACAAATTGCGTTTTACTCGTCGTGTTATCCTTGCATAATTTTTGAATTTTCCGATTAGTGCAGACAATTTTGATTTTGCATAAAAGTCCACGGTCAAATTATAACTAGTCTGTGAGTTTTATGTATTTATGGTAAAAATAAGTAAATGAAATTTAGTGTATTAACATATTTAATATATAATATATTTAATATATGGTATATTTAATATATAATATTTTTAATATATAATATTTTTAATATATTTAATATATGACATCTTTAATATATTATATTTAAGTAAATGGAATTTAATATTTTTAATACGTTTAATATATATTATTATAAAGACATGTATATAAAGATCCGCAGTTTATTAATAACAATGATTCATGAATGTACTTTTTAAAGAGCTATATGATGCAACACGAAAATATATGTACTCATTAAAAAAGAACATCGATGTCTTTAAACACTACGAAAGACCGCGTGACACCATACAAGTTACACATAAAAAGTTTCTTTCACTTTGCCAAAATTAAACATAATTGGAGGGTCACAGCAAAGTGAGACACCCTGTATTTGCCCCCGACAGTAAATACAGAAAACGGTGGAACTTTCACCTGGGAGTAAATGAGTTAATTGGATTCTAGTGACAACGAAAATGCAGCGTCGCCTGTTGCGTTTACCCTGGAAGCTTATCGGATTACACAAAGATTCGCGGCAGGAGTACAATATCGCTGGTACAGCTGCAAAAAGGTGGTCGAATTAATCGCGCTTCCGGTGGAAGTAACCCGACGCCGAAGAGTAACAGTCGATTGTCAAAAAGGTAGCATATTTCTGCAGCCCTCGCATGCGTGCGCGCCGGCGCGATGCTTCACCTTCGCTGGAAACACGAAACTGGTGAGGTTAACCGCATCCTTTCCGCAGTGGCTGTCCTAGGCTGTCATTCGGCCTACGGTCCTGCATCGCGCATAAAATACGCGTGCCGATGCGCCGCTGCACCGCGACACAAACCGAACAGTGCATCGCGGGCCGGCATTCTGACTGGCTTCTCATTGCGCCAGGCGTTGTCATTGCGCAAGCCGGTCCGTAACTCTGGAAAATCCTCGGCAAATCCCTGCTAGACGACCGCCGTGGCCGTAGACCGGCCGAATTCGGGGATAAGGCAGCTTACGAAAGTAAATTTTCTGTACGGAAGCTTTTGTCACCGGGTCCCCAAGGGAGGAGAAAGGAACTTCCACCGTGTTCTCTGGAAAAATGATTCAAGCAAATAGCTATTTCTTCGGGGAATCGTCGAGTAACCCATTTCTGTCGTCTGTTACTTCGCTCTGAAATTATATATCGGAAGCTTTCAAATTGTCAGCCACTTTAGTTTCAAAGTGATGCCCAAGGACTGCGAAAGAATAGCTCGAGAAGCGACTTTCTTTGTACAGGGACGAATAGACTGCGGATCTTGATGCATTTATCGTATACATCGATTCTTCAAATATATAATAGCTTAAACTTTAGAAGAATTTAATACACTCGACAGCGAAATTAAGCCGTAAACAAGTGCCAATCTCTGGACTGCTCCGTTGAAAGCTACCATAAAATTATATACCTTTTTCTCAAATTAAAACTTGAAAGCTCTATTTCACATATTCAGATTTTTAATAGCATACATCTTCAAGGCTGCAGTATCTTAAATCCGAGGGCATACTCGTGATACCAAAATAGTGCCAAGATTAACGCTCTCTATGGAGTTGGAAACATTTTTGTGCATTTCTATACGTTAATTACATCGTATTTCAATTACACATATTTACATATATTTCAATTAGATAGTACCTCAACTGCGTTGCAATTCAGTTACGTAATGCCAACCTTCCAGTTAATTCCGTTGCTAATTACTTTAATCACGAGTGCAATTGAAATACAATGTAATTGAAATGCAGTTGTTCAAATTGCAGCCCAGGGCTTCGAAGCAGTGAGTCACATTTTTATGTTTCTCTTCCGTATACTTGCTTTTTCTCCCTTCTGTGTAGTTTCAGTTACATCATAATTCATAATTAATGTAATTTAATTGCTCAGTATTTTGCAATTGCACTACAATTGCAATTACGAATTACATTGTAACTTAATTGAATGGAGATCGGAATTACGAATTATGTGACTGAATTACAATGTGATTGAATTGTAATGTAATTGAATTGTGATGTAATTGAATTGTGATGTAATTTAATTGTAATGTAATAGAATTGTAATGTAATTGAATTGTAATGTAATTGAATTGTAATATAATTGAGTTGTAACATAATTGAATTTTAATGCGATTGAATTAAAATACAATGGAATTACAATAAAATTATAATGTAATTCAGTTATAATGCAACTGATTTATAACTTGATGGAATTATAATAATTACTTTGTAATTATGATTCCTTGAGTACTTAAATAATAATAGTGCATAATTCTGACGATAACTACTGTGAAATCCAACTACTATCTGCCCAAAATTGTTCCGTTTCCTGGAATTTCGCAAAAGAGAATAAAAATATAATAATAATAATAATAGAATAGCGAGAACTTTTCGGAACAGTGCATTACGTCGACAACGAAAAGTTCGCGTTCGAATGCAAACAATAGGCGCTGTCTTCCTCCTGCCACTGAAGCTCGTACAAAGTAAACCAGTAGCGGTTGCGAAATATCAATTTACCGAATATCAGCCGCGACCGGGGAATTATATCGACAGCCTTGGAACTATAAATCGCGAGCAATCTCGCGCGGGAGCGGCACACGCTTGATTCGCGATATTTCCCTGGGAAACTTCCGAGTTCAGAAATAATCGCGCGGAAAGTCTGGAAACGGGAACGCCCGGTCGCGAGAGTGTTCTCCAGTGTCCTAAAAAACTAGTGCTCTAATTGCGAGAGCACTGGAGCCTAAGTGTGTGTCAATTGAAGCCCGAGCATCACACCTACAACTATTCAGCAGGCTTCCAAAGAGTCCCGGAGCAACGCGACCGAATCTTCTCAGGCCGTGAGCGCGAGTTCCGAAAGAATTCCGCGAGCCGAACGCGTCGCTGAGAACTCGAAAAGGAAAGCTTCCGTTTGGGAATTTCAACGGCCGCGTGGAAGTCGGTCGTCGATCGAGAAATACGCATTTCTCGGCGGGATAAACAGAAACGAGGAAGCATTTCATTCGTCCACTTATTATTCCGATTGAGTATTGCGAAATTGCATGGGAACGTCGAAGCATAAGGAGCCGCTACCATCCAATTACGGCGAAACGGTCGTTCTTGCGCTCTTATGCTACTGGATGGAATTAATAGACTCAGGATTGCCGGGAAAATCGCTCGATATTGCTATTTTATTAGCCCTCGGAATTTCTAATTCACAGTTCACTGCGTTTGCTGTTTACGTTCGATTCAGTGGGGTGATCAACTTTGATCTGGAGAAGTCGGATCGAAAATACAAGAGAAATAAGAAATATAAGAAGAATCAGAAATTTAAGAAAAAGTAAGAAAAAATAAGAAAAATAAGAAAAATTGGTACGCGAGAAATTGTATCCACCTGTGAGTCGCATGCATTGCGAGCGTTAAACGGCGTCTGTGCGTGAGCAGGACTATTTAATCCTTGACTACTATTCCCTGTCCATGAGACCATTACTAATTACTTATTCACTTTTCAAAAATAATTCTTATTCATAATTTTGAGAAAAATTGTAAAAATCCTTCTATTTGGCTCTATTTTTTGTTCTGTTTTCACAGAACAAAAAACATGTATACAGCCTAATAGAATGAAAAATGATAGACCAATTTTTAAAACGGATGCCGAAGTTATTTTAAGAAGTAATTAAAAAATGCGTTGGATGTATTATCGCAAAGAAAATTTAATTTTCTTATATAAAATTGATTTTTATTGCAATGCAAAAAACAATATAGATATATGTACTTGTTGCAGTTAAATACAATTAACTTTGAAATACCTTGCAGAAATTACAACAATTTCCCGTGGGTTCCTCAAATTTATTTAATTCCGTATGAGCGTCCTCATACTTTTGGAGGGGAGTGTAAACGTGCAAACACACACCGTCCCTGCGATCACTTCCGTAGTCCCATAATTTTGTCCAGTAGCGTACATAGCGCCGCGGGCAGAATACGTGGGGATCCAATTAATTCCGCCAAGTTTTACGATGGATTTCCACGTCGCCGGAAAGCGATACCCCGTCTCGGTGTATTCCTTTCCCGCTGACAATGCGACGGCGAGGTCTCTTGGCTCCGGGAACGTGGCTGCACACGCATACGCCACCGGGACCACACACCTGACCCAGTTCGCCTCGACCACATCTCGGAGAACGAAGGCCGAGGTGAGGATTCTTTGTCGCCTAGGACACGGTAATAATTTCGTCTCGTCTTCGCCGGCGCGGTTATTATGCACGGTTTTTCCCTCGGCGCGCCCCCCGCCGCGTCCCCAGCGCCGCGAAGATTTTTCCCCGGCTCTCGTGTTCGCACGCGAGCCCGACAATAAGAGCAACCCACCCACGAAACTTTGCGCAACGCTCTCGTATTTTTCTTTTGGAACGCGCACCGTCGAATCGGACCAGCCGACTCGTCGGAAGACGCTTTTTATGCCGGAAGGACCCGTTCATTCGAGAACGCTTTCTTGTTACCGTTTCCATCGCGCCAAGGTAGATGACCCCTTCCGACACCGTCGGGGAATCCGATTGTTTTATAACGACGTTCGCTCGAGGAAACGCGATGATTCGGGAATTTCGCGTAATTGAACGTTCCGAAGTTCGGATTGTGTTTTGCGAGCGACGCACTCTGCGTTCAGTTAACGAGCGTTACGGGCAAAATTCGAAAGTGGGGTTGCAGAACCCGGCGTGTTAACCCTTTCCACGCGGTTTTAACTATAAATCGAAACTAGTTTTTCTAAATCGCGAATAAGAAGCGTTGAGAATTCCATCGTTAGTAGAGTTGCCTTGTGTTTCATATGCTTCAACTACGGTACATCTTGGCAAGATTTAAACATGCAGAGTATCTAATGGTGCATAACATTTATTGTTATCGAGAAAATACCATTGTTTAATGCTTGATAAAACGCTAGGGGCACTGCTCGAGCACTAAGAACATTTATCAACGTATTTCAAATACGTCGTTAACTTACAAGAAAATAAGAAATCCTGCTTAATAAATTTAGCCTGCTTTATATTTTTATTACAATAGACTTTCACGAACCCCTATTCCAGGTGAAATTAATTGAGAATATTGGAAGTATTCGAAATTGTCATTAGCTTAAAAAAGAATCATAATCGATGCAGAATTTCATGACTCGTACTCCTAAAATGCTTGTAAGTATATTTTCTATGGAAATTAATCTTAAAGTTTGTTTGCTGCTGTTGTAATACCTACTTGACATAGTTTCCAGCGATCTTCCATTCTCCTACATTGGGCTAGCGAGTGTTTGAAGAAAGTTCGAATTAGTCAGCGGGTCGTTTGCACAGATGTAAGAGTGACCGGTGAAGCGTTAATCGACTTTCAGATTTTCGGTCGTAGGGTTTCTACTCTCTTACCACTTTCTATGTGCGATGCGTTTTCGATATGTAAACTTGCCTACAGTTTTCGACATTGTACTGTTCGTACAGTAATGGGCAACGTTTTGTTTCCATTGTAACGTTGGCTGTGGAAATAACAACGCATTTACTACGCTATAAATTAGTAATGGATAGATTCTTTCCGCTTTTAATTATTACTCTTGGTGTTTCATGACGGGAACCTTGTGATTCGCGTACTTTACATTCATAGATTCATTGGTCGTTAAGTGGGTGATTGATTCTCCGTTGTAATGATGATCGCGACTGTTGAATCGTTAATTAACACCGCAATATGTACAGGCTTTCCGTTTACGTAACTCGTCGTAATGTTCATACAACATTTAACTACCGAGGAAACTGTGCAAACGGAGGATACGTTGTTGGAAGATACGGCTTCGAACCGAATGAAAATGCAATGCCTGCGGGAGCATATTTCACGAAATATCACCGTTAAGAGATCGATAAAACGATACGACTGCACCTACATACAAACCCAAATTGAACTCGGAGTTTCGAAACCGATGTCGTAAAAAGTTTTCACAACTCAAATTCGAAACCGGTGCTTCCGTGGAGCCAAACGATAACACTTTTACGCTTATTGACTGCAAACGCGCCAACATGCTAAACACTCCATATCAATGAGCGTATCTTTCATGCGCAAAACTTTCGACATTCGCACGTTTCTCGGAAAAAATTCGTCCGCTATTTTCCTAATGGTCTACATCTTTTGCTTCTGTATAACTCTATTTATTTGAGCTATGATATTACGATTACAACACAGTCGGTCTAATTAAATTGTGAAACGGAAAGGAGTGAAAAGGAGCGAGTCTTTCGTGCCATCGTTTATTAGACACGCACTAAAGGTGATAGTGAAATTTAATTCTATATAGACAAGCTTAGGAAAATGTGATAAATTAAGAATCATGTGTAAT
>CM052158.1:4689128-4707353 GCA_028455555.1 Augochlorella aurata | reverse complement strand
TTTAACACACAGACAGTAAATAAAAATAAATTTAAAACTGTGTGTTACAACCATTTTAATACATTTTTATTTTGCATAAAGGTCGCCAGTTATCGGCGAAAACAAGATCGTTAAAAATTAATTCGAATAAGAATTCCTTCGCATTGTTATACAAATAATTTTACAATTTCTATTCGAATAACTTACTCGAATAATTCATTATTTGATAATCCTTTCTTTGAATAAGGAATTATTCGAATAAATAAATATTCGAATAATTTATGACGAGTAATAAATAATCGTTATTCGAATACAGCATTCGACTAAACATAATTCGATCAGATAATTATCTTAGATAAATATTGATTCGAATAATGTCGAACTCTAGTTCGAAACAATCACGATCGGTATCAATAGATAACGAAGAATATCGTTGGAAGTGAAAAGTGTCTCTAAGCGTAATCGGTCCCCGACACCCCTCAAGATGTTTGCCAACGGCCGGAACAATTAACTTGCCAAAGATTTCCGGCTGAAGGGAGCCAGCAAGCTGACAGCACAGATAGCAATGACGTAATGGAGTATCCGTGGAGAGACGGCGCGGCGCGGCGGCGTTCCTGAAGACTTCTCGAGGGCCCTTCAACACGGGTGGTCTTCGTCGAGTTTCACAGATCGACGGATTGTCAAGGAACTTGCTTCACGCTTCCTGTACACAGGAACCTCTGCACACGGATGCCATTCAACTCGCAGTTTCGTTTGTAGCGAATTGCAAAACGCCGGAATCCAACGGTAAGCGAGCCGCTGCATAAAGAAAGACGATTTCATCTACGGATCAGGACTCGAGAAGCGTCTCTTGCGTTCGGACTACAATAAAATTACGTATCAAATTGCCGTTTCCGTTCCGTGCACCTTTTTGAAGTAATTTCGCGAAACGAACAGCGCGTTTCCAAGCTCTCTCGCCGTCGAGCGGCAGAAACGGTGGAGCAAGTTTTTGCAAAATAATATTCGTTTCGAGAAATCCTTCGACGAAGATTCCCTGCATAATTCTCGATTTTATTGGAGCCCGCAGTTGAATATTTCGATGCGCAGGTTCTTTCAAAGCGTTTAATGAAATTGTTCTTGAAATTCTTTAGAATCATCTTTTATATGGAATTTCTGTGTGCGTATTTTTAGATAGAAGATTTTCTCTGCTTTTCTCTGGCGTCGTCAGAGCGATGCTATTCAAAGGATATGAAAATCGTCGTTCAATTAGCTCCATGGTGTTTAAATTTAATAAACTTTCATTGAGCTTTTATTTTTTACAGAGTGAAATTTTTACTTTGTCCAATTATGTACCAAAGAAATTGATGCGTTAAATTGATAATTGTTCCAAGGTAATTGTGCGGTTTTGAAAAAGTATAATCTCGTATCTTAAATGGAAACAAGCAATTTTATAATAATAATATAATAATATTTATTTGATCAAGAGGAGAAAATCCCTGTGTGACAATAATATGGCAAAATGTCGCATAAGTAGTATATCAAAAAGAAGGAAAAGTGATGCAATAAACAGATACAATAGAAGGTAAAATAAGTGATCGAGATAATTAATCCTTTATACTCGAGTGGTGACTCTGAAGCACCACTAAAATTATTTAAACAGGTTTCAACATCATTTTCATATTAACAAAGTTTACATTTAAAAAATTGTTAAAAGTCATAAAAAATGGACATACTGTAAGTTAGAAAAATTATTTTAGATTTACAGTTAAAAATGACTTCGAGTGCAAAGGGTTAAATAAAGTGAAAAACGTGGAGAAAATAATAGGAAATAATACAGTATGAGATCACCAAAGTAACAAAAAATAAGATTATACACGTCGAGATGCAAAGTAACAATGCGCAGCGTACTAATTTTAGAAGCCCACAACTTTCCTTTAATAAATATATTTTTAGTAAAAAACGCTTAAAAAAAGAACAAGATTTCTTCGGTGAACAACGTCGCGATTGCGTCCGCTCAATGATCTCTGCCATATATAGTGCGTTTCATAATTCACGGCAGAAACTGGGTCAGATAGACTCTATGGTTGGAAATAAGACGAAAATCAAGAATAACAAAATTGCGTGGGAGTTTTCAAAGAAATCAAATTTAAATATCAGTCGAATGCGTGCATTATAAACAATATTTTAACTCAAGATAATAAACCATATTCAACGAAAATTACACTGATTATTTTAGTATTCTGTGTTGTATTGGTGTATTCTTCAATCATATGACATTCTTTTTTATTTATTTATTTAAGGTCGCATCCACCTCTGTGGATAATGTCCTGACATTGTATCATATATGCAAACGATCATATTAGTGTCTATAATAATCGCTTATTAATTAAGTACACGTTGTTGAATGCCAGCCTGCTGTGACGCATAGTTATACAAACATGTTCGCTTATGTGACAGTCATCCTCGCAATAGTCATCCTTTCCCTAAATATTTCCTATTTTTCCTCTGTTTTTATCTTATCTTTAGCTGCCTAAAACTCTCACCTCCTACTGACTCACTCATGTACCTTGATCCCCGAGTCATCCGTACCCCCTCTGAAGTCAACATAACCTTGACCTGACCTTAATCCCCGAGTCATCCGTACCCCCCTTGAACTCCGAATCGTCCTCGCCCTATTTCATCCCCACTATTCCTACTTTTTCCCTTTAAAAAGGACTAAATCGACCCTGCAAACACACTTGGTTCAGGACTGTCAAATTGTAAACATAAAAATCAGATCTTAGTCGTATACACAGTGTAAAAGACGAAAACTCTCACCACACGTCGAAAACTCTTATAATAAAACCTCCCTTAAATTAAATAAGTGTTGCACTCATTTCCAAGACTGGGAACACAACAACGTATACTCGACTGACATTCGAATTCAATTTCCTCGAAAACGAAGGCTCCGTCACAATTCCGTTATTCTTGATTTCCGTCTTCTCTCCAGCCGTAAAATCTAACCTGACCCAATTTGTACTACGAATTATGAAACACCTTGTACATGCAAATGTTTTTCTGGATCGAAGCGAGCGGTGTCCGTGCGCTGGAAAACGTCAGTTGCAACAGAGCCGGTGAAATATTTCTTTATAATCGTCGGTATACGTATCTCTGGCCGCAGCAGGTCGGTGAAAAAACATCTCATTCCGGCGACTCTTTACGCGTGTCTCTGGATGCAATCTGGCGTCCGTCCAATTTATTTCCCTGACGGAGACCGTCGCGTCGCGCAATTCCGCGATGCGTTTCTCCGGTGCGGCGAATCCCGTTCGTGAAACGTCTACCGTGAAATAATACGGGGCCGTTAATTAATCCAATTAATTTGTACGCGGCCCGCGGCCGAGAATCTACACATTGATGCGCATCGAGGGACCCAGATGTATTTTCATAAAAATACGTGTGATCGTTTGGAAATTGTTCGCGATACAGAACTTATGGACCTTACGGATTAGGGGGATTTCACGGTCTAGTAACGTTATCGGACGTTGCCGTGAAATATCGCGCAGTTATTAGCTCTGGATCAAACGTATGTATGTATGTGTCTGTGTCAGCTCGGAGTTTTGCCAAGCGATCGTTGTTCAGTCGTTCAGGAAAAGTGATTTTCCGGAATTTTTACTGCGAGAACTGTGGCGCTTTGTTGGAGATACGTTCCGGCGTTTGAAATGGTTTAAAATTGAAAATTACATGATCTACAATTGAAATTCGAGAATGATATTAAATTAAAAGTTTTCTTTTCGCGATGTATTCCTTTGGTTGGTATTTCGACTGAAATCGATATCTCAAAATTTGGGGGAATTATAAATATTTTTAAATCGCGTTTGAAATGGTTTGTTTTAGGCAGTCGTTATTGTTTCAATTGAGGTAGACATGACTTAAAATTGGAATTCGAGGACGGTATTAAATATAGAGGCTTTCATTTCGCAGTATATTCCTTTCGTTGGTATTTCAACTGAAATCGATATCTGGAAATGTTGTGAGTTATACATGGTTTTAAATCGGGAGATGGTGGATACACACAATGAACAATGCACACTAATACTCGAATGTGAGCAGGAATGATAATAACAAAGATAATTCGATACTCCGCAATGCTCGTTCATTCTCTCTCATCTGATTAATGTCAACAACTGACAACTCGGCATACACTTCATGACATACATAATATACGCCGTTTAGTAAATAGGACACATAATATTCATATTCGCGCCATGCATTACGTAACGATACTCTAGAGAGTCTAGACAAAGGACTCTCACTCATTAAATTCATACACACCCACACACATGAAACCAACACGCAAGGATGAAATATTTTCTGTAATAAATTGTTTTATAAAATTCTACCGATCTCGGGAAGGTACGTTATATCGTATTCATATCGGAAATCTTTGGTGTCAATAGCTAAAGATTTTTATAGCGATATATTATTTCGATCGTACATAGAGAAGACACGGTTCTTTGAACAGCGATGAATCGGGAACATAAAACAGCATTCTCATGTGTATGTCAGATCATTATTTTGATCGTTTATCGGTTGCATAACATAGAAAGTGGCACTAAAGTATTTTCTTACAGTTCGAGATCTTAACATATTCCCAAAGCATTGCAAACGAATTCGAAAGTTTGATAATGTGGCAATTACTTGTTATACTCTCGAAAACATTCATTGCATTGTTCTAAAAACGGCCTCTCCCAAACACAATAGTATCTCTATAACTAATTAAACAGATAACTTGAAGCATATTCAATGCATGCTCTATTACCGTATAGACTGAAATTAAGTCATCATAATCTTGCAGTACAGACAGCTTGTCCAAAAATAAAAATATCGAAATGGTGCCATTTTGTCAAACGCTCTGACCGCTGCTGCTAGACTGCAGATTTTATGCAGAATAAAAATTATCTAAATAAAATTAAAGGAATCGTCGGATGAAAATGTCTTTTTAACAATTTCTACATGATACAAAAATATTCTCAAATTCTTCTCATGATTTTACAATTTGATTTCTGGTCCTGCCATTTTGATCAAAACTGCACAAATCCGCAGTCTAATTATTACTTCACAGAAAATTATTATTATTATTATTTTAAACAATTTTAGTAGATTCATCGATGATTGTTTAATAAACATACCAAGTTTAAAATTGTGACAATGAACGTCTTCCTTTTAAAAAATTCCACAAGTTGCCTTGACTCGTGGCATCAAACTAGAGGGACTCTCTAATCAGAACTCTTAATAGAATCCACCTGGGCGAAGTTTTATTCAAAAAACAATCCTTCAGCATCGCTCTATCTCCTCGATCTAACGAGTGCTTGTAATCAAGCAACTACCAGTTCTCTTTGATTGTTAATTGCTACGATCCCGTTTGGCGAAGCTTCGTTCAGTGACGTTTCACGGACATATCGACCCGTTCCGTCCATGAACATTGAGATCCCCAGCGAAATGACTAATTACGAAAGAAGGAACGCAATTTACACGCGGAGCAACGGCACCGCCTGCGAAACCGTTCGTTTAGTTTTCTTTTCCGCAGAATTTCAATCCCTTTCAAAGAAGGCAGCAGCTCAAATGGCCCCTGAAATTGCTCCGCTCGCCGCGAAATTGAATCGTCATTTGCGATGAATCGAACCACTGATTCGATGAATGATTTGGAAAACTGATTATCGGCCGGGGCAAGTCTGTGCTCGACAACCGACGGAAACTTTTCGACGTAGCCGAGCCGAAATTTCCTTTTATTGGAACACGTACCTGCTGAATGAAAAATCTTCGCCCGCACATGATACTCGGAACTTTTCCGGAACGATGTGTCTCGAGCTTTTGTTAAATTGAAAAATTTCAGTCATTCATTCACGGGAAGAATAACCCTTTAGTACAAGAGAAGGTAGTACGTGGGGATGAGAAAAGAAAATTTATACGAACGAGAATTAAATTACGAAGGTTATAAAGGTTAAAATTATGAAGATTAGTAAAAATGTTTTAATATACAATATACTTAACGATAGTTTTAGGTTTAGCATTATTAATTATTTTATTATCCCTAGGACGATTAAGGTCCATTTTATACATGGGGTTACTTAATATTCTTATAAGAAAAACTGTTCTAAAAATTATTTTTTCTTTTCGAGGTAGAGTTATTTATTATAATATTGTCAAATAATACGTTTAGGTGTCTATTAATGCAAAAATAAAATATACTTTATGAAAGAACATTGTTAAAGCAAATATACGTGTTTAAAATTCTGTGGACATTTCTTGACCCTCCCTTAAGCGTGCTACCCTTAGGCTTATAGGTTGCCTTTGACTTGCTGTAATTCTTGATTAGGTTTCGGTTAGGTTTGGATTAGATTTACATTAACCTTGTATTAGGTTGGAGTCGGACAAATGGAACAAACCTCGTTGAAATCGACGACAAAATGGCTCCTCATACCGTTTTTCCAAGATCATCGCGACGAGGATCCTTTTATTTCTTCTGTTGCTAGTAAGTTATAGAAAGTAATTAAAAAAGATCTCGTTAAAATCCGATGGATGATACTTCACCGACAAGTTCGTCAGAATTCCTTCCGCTGGTGAAAATGTTCTCATTACACCAAATACACGATTATTGGTCTAGAAATCGTTGTTAAGTAATTCCGCATAAACACAGGCATCACTGAGTGGCCAGCAATTATAATGGATCACTTAGCGAAGATCGGAATGAAAGAAAAGTGTGTCGACAAGTAAGAATCCGTTGCGGTAAATATAAACTGACTCGAACTTTTCTTAGCGGACATAATGACCAGTATTTTCGGATTTGATTATCCTGTAAATGGATAAGGAACCGCAATTTAATTATCTCAGTTTCCGCCGTTAACCGCTTTCCAGCACGTTACCCACTTTCCCTGCTCGTAAATTCTTGGACGATCGTCAGGGAAGCGCTGAAGTTTTAGCGAAGACGGGCGCAATTTTTCAGCGACGATTAAACGAACAGGCTCGCGTAAGACAGCGGCGCGTGTCAAAAAGTTGCGGACCGGACCGCGATGTCTCATAAGATACTGACTTTCGGAGGGGGGCGATGTTATTCAAGTCGCAAATCGAACTGGGAACGCTGCCAACCACCTGCTACGTTCTGATTAAACGAGCCACAACAGATCGATCGTTTTGTTCCGCTGTGCCGAACCGTTCGCTCCCATAAATTTCTTCTTATTTGCCGAAACCACGGTCGGACTACTCCCAATATTCGATCATGAAGTTCGCCGATGAAGTTTATGCCCCGAAAATCGTGTTGCCCCGAGTGTGGAAGATTAGGGATGATTAACGAGACGTTTTCGCCGGGCCGCTCTGTACGTGTCAGACGGCAAATAGAGATTACTCTTGCACGGTGAATATAGATTCTAAAGTCCTGTTTTAACTGTTGTTTCGCTAACGATGAACGATTGCTTGGCAAAGTTTAAGGTGGCGCCAACGCGGGCGTAAGTACAGGCTCGAGCAAAGATCCGACCAGGAATAGATACTCGCTTGTCTCAGGTGGATTTCTCCACTCGTTCAGATTCTTCGATAGTAAAGCTTCAGGGGACCTTCTCTTCAGAAATTTAATTTAATTTTCTCTGGAGATCGTAGCATAGTCGAATTCGTCTTTTCATTAGCGATGACCTTGCGAAGGGGAAGATACAGGGTATTAAAAAAATTCAGGTGATTTTCTATCGAAAAGAAATAGTTTTTGTAATTTTGTATATTTCAGAACGTAATCGAGTAAGTACTGATTAACTTTCATTGTCAATTTCATATGCAGAGAAATCCAAAAATGATATGTTAAATATCAAAAATGAACATTGAGATAAAAGCTCTAACATGTATGTGCTTATCATATCTCTAAAATCGTCAAAAAAATTTTACGGACTAATATTTGGCTACTAAATAGCAGTTATTTCTGAAATATCTTCCATTTTTTTTATTAATGTATTCATATGATGATAAGGTTATATTTGTATTATAAAATTAAGATCATAATGTCAAGGTTATGTCTGAAATACCTTCCATTTTTATATTAATGTATTTATATGATGATAAGGTTATGTTAATATTATAAAATTAAAATTATAATGTCAATGTTATTAAGATTATAACCTCATTTTCGTATCAGTATGGATTAAATACATATGTCGTCCTTAAGGGTTAAAATCTGCGACCCCACAGAGGTCACCTTTCCTTGAGTATGAAATAAGAATTTCTACAGCGCTGTCATTTTTGCAAATTATTGAACTGTTTACTGTGAGTATCTGCTGAAAATTGTTACTTCGTTCAACACATACGTTCTTAAACAAGAATGATTTCCTACATTCAATATTTGGATTGTCGATGAGATCATTGAGATAAACCTCTCGCCCAAGATAATGTAAATATTAGACAAGTGATTCGAGCAATTATTTGTCATGCTTGTTTGTCAGTTTAGCGCTTAGGCAGACTTTCAAAATGTTCTCCGAGTATGCAACAGTGAAATCAGCATAATGAGGATTCATTTCTAACGAACGATGATCATTTACATAAATCCACAAATAATTACGTAATTGTAAATAGAAAATGATGTTGCTCTGTAACATGGAATACTAAATGAGATATAATGATCATTTACATGAATTCACAAATAGTTACATCACCACTCGATCATTCTTTGCATAAATTTAATTGGTAAACGCGATCGATTTTCGTAATATTGACTATCGAACACGTACGAGATATACCAAACTACAACAAAATAGTTATTAGATATGGATATAAAAAATTCAAATTAAATGGTTATTGTCGCGGATTTTATGGATTTTCCATAAAAACGAGGGGCAGCGATTTAAAACAGTGGGGAAATTGAAAGCGTATCGTTGCACTGTTTTAAAATAAAAAATTAAATCTGTATTATGTCTCTCACAATCGATGCAACAAATTTTTAGTTTCCATGAAGATCCGCAGTATAATTTAAAGATTAAATTTAAATTTTTACTAAATATAGATATACAAGATTAAAATTAAATATTCATTAGATATAGGTATACGAGATTAAACTTAAATCATCATTAGACATAGATATACATGATTAAATATAAATAGTCATTAAATATGGATATACAAAAACCATCATTAGATATATATATATACATAATCAAATTTGTATAGTCACCAGATACAGATGTGCAAAATTAAATTGAAATACAAAATTCAAAGTGGGTGTTCAAAATTCGAGTCAAATGGTCGATAAATTCATTCTAGAACAAGGACAGATCGCTAAAAGGATAACGATCTGTCTGTAGAACATCGTTCATTTCCGTATGACAATGCTTGTCGAACGAAATTCACCGACGCCAAGGAAATGAACGCGCGCTCATCAAACGAACCGGAGCTCGCGAAAACGAAATTATCCAATGACCCGGCGCGGCGCGCGTCACGTCCTCGAAGCTTGACGCGCTGTTCCGTTAGGATGGGCTATAGATCCGGAAGCCTTCAACAATTTAAACCGTGGATTCTTTCCACGCCGAACATTCCACGTTTACGATCGCGCGCCGGTTGAATTACGGGACGAACGCGGTGCAACGGTGCCTCAATAATAGATGCATCGGCTCGCGTCGAGTTTGAATCGGATTTAGCGTTTTATCGTAGCAAATTTTCAGAGCGCATTCGATTTTCGAAATATCCGAAGTCGGCGTGAAAAACGATTTTTCGGAATCGTGATCGGCCGATTGATGTCCCAAGAATTTGCATTTTCGACTCATTGACGGGGAAGGTATTAAAATTACTAGTTAGAATTGCTTTTATTAAAAACTGTCTTTAAGAAGTTACATTTTTCATTCAAAATTGTTGGTTGAACACTTATTATTTAATTATATATTTCTTCTGAATTATATACTTTTAATTATATATTTAATTATATACTTCCTTTGAGTTGTAATAAATTAATTTCTGAGGATGCGATCAATAAATTGCTGTGAGATGATAAAGGTAGAATAATTATTTGTTAGTTAGATGTAACTAGTTTGTGATATACAATATATACCACTTTAATTCAAAACGGAATAGCTACACTGGCTTATAAGTGGCAAGATTGGAAAGTAATTTACCGATATGCTGATTATTTTTATTAATTAAATTACTGATACGAAGATTCTAGTCAAGAAAGTAGCGGTTTATGGAGATTTTCAGTTCGGAAGTTTTATTTCGTGAATAAAACCGTGGTGCCAATAGAATTATTATAATTTTTGGTGTTTCCTATCCAATTATTGCTGTATAATATTATCATTTATAATTATTATATATAATTATATAGTACAGCAATTGTACAGCATAATCCTTGCACAATAACTGGATATGAAACACGAAAAATCATAATAATTGTATTGGTACCGCGATATTACATAATTCTTATAACGTTATATATCAACAAATTACCAACCTTATATTCATGTAATTAATAGTATCGTATATTATATATAGTAATAACAATAATAATAATCTATTGAAACATACAGTCAAACTTGTATAAATATTACAATATATATCTACTACATCTATAATAATTATATTCATATAAGGTTATTAATTTATCGACAGACACAATGAATATTCTAAAAATGCACTAAATGGAAAAAGGCATTTCTCCAAGACAGTTCTTATCCTTAAGAACGCTTCACTTAACACCGATCTGGAAATAATTAGAGAGTTCTCCTCGCTCAAGGTTTTGGTACAGAAGATGATTAAAATTTTGATTCGGTGAGCAGCGAGATGGGTCGATAGGATTTAAAGCGATATCGACTTTTGCCGGGAAAATGACGACCGCAGACCGGATTCCAGGTGTCCCGTGCCCCGTAATTCGTCCTTAGAGAGCGCAAGTTAGGCTGTAGGCCGTGGTGGTGGCTGCGTGCATGCGTCGTTCGCGTTACGCAGCCCCGTAATTGTGTGGGGACGCGTACGTAGATGCGGACGGACGTGCTATTCCGTAATTAGACCGCATAATTGCGAACCGTTTCACGCTTGCGCCGGGTTTCGCGTTTCTCCGGTTGCAACGGAGGAAGGGCGTGTCGCCGTGCGAGAGAGCAGCTCATTTTTCCACGCACCTACGAAAGGAAAAGTTGGACGTGTTTTGGTCGGGTTCCCGCCTCCGGCAACGTTTTGTAATTGTTCTTCTAACTGCTGCGCGGCCACTTGGACCCGCAGAGAAGCTGGAGCCAGTTAGGTTAGGGGGCCGTTTGATTATGCGATCGGTATGCCGAGGTTTTTTCGCGCGGAACGACTCTGCGATCCTTTCTTCCAGATAGAGTCTCGCGGGATCTGTAGGCCAAAGTAGGGGGTACGCGTTCACGATCGGAAACGCACAATCTGATATGAAGTTTAATGTTTTACGTCATTTCATTCGTGAATTATATCGAGAAATATTTACCCCTTTGGGGGCTGTTTTCACCATGTCGACATGGATCGGATGAAGAAATTAAATTTTGAATGATTCTGTCACACGTGGGTGACGTGGTAGCGAAAGTGTAATTAGTAGACAGCAAGTTTTATGGAAGAAATATTTGAAATAGTGGAAATATTGGAAAAATTGAATAACACTGTTACGTTATCTCCAATTGATTGAAGTCGTTAAAAGAAGAAATGCATCTTTATTTAACGCTAGTTTTGTTTAATCGCTGAATAAAATATTTATTTTGCATAGAGGTCCTCTGTCTAGTAATTATAGTACACATTTTTAATAGTTAAATTAGAATTCTCTTCATTAATCATATAAATAGGATAAATTTTGTTAATAACGTAATCAGAATAATCTTTCTGATTTATAGCATTTTCATTTTACACAACTCAATGCATTTCATGTACACGAAATTGAGTTTCGTGATTCACTTGCATACATTTTTAACAGTTTTTTTTTTTTAAATATGGACTTTGATGCTACACAAATTATTTTGTAACAACAATTTTTAACGGTGGCTGGGAGTCAGCACTCTAGTGCAGAGGGTTAGCGGAGACTTTCTACGAACGTGCGGTTGGTAAGAGTGGATGCGGTTCGCTGAAATGATACGAATACCTCTATCAAGGTGTTTTGCAACGATCCCACTGGTTTGTTTTAGCACCGGCACGTGGGCCCTCGATACAAAGCCCCCGTGGGCGTCGGTGAATTCCTCCGAGGCCTCATCGGCATCCCATCTTAATTTTTATACCCCCTCTCGATCATGCACGCCCCTTTCCGAGCTACGCAGCTTAACCTTCCATCTTCGACCCGACAGCGAACGGAACGAATTGGCCGCGATTGGGTCAGACGAAGATTTTCTGATTTATTATTCGGTAATTACATCGATCGAGGACCGATAAATACGTTTCGTTCGGAATTTAATATTCAAGCGTTATTTTTGCTCTCCGATTGGACTGTCGGTCTCGTACGCTAATAAATACATACGCAGCCGTCAGTCGACGAATATTCATATTGATAATTACGAACACGACTTCGTTACGTGTCGGACGCTGGGTGCATGCACCCGATATTTTGCAATATTTATCTTGCTCGATGCAATGTTTGATTCGACTCGCGTAGCTTGAGAAGTGGTATGGAGCACGCCAGTTAAATCGTTGGCAATAACTATTTCGATTTAGAGCGCAGGAAGTGGAAGAAAGGAAGTCGGGAAATGTGCCAGACGATGGTGTTTAAATGCTAAGTAGCATCGCCGTGAAGTAGAAAGTGAGTACACAGAATGAATCGAGCGCCGCTTCATCGATCATCCAATAAAAGGAATCGCTTAGTTTAATCAACGGTACCAGCGTTTCGATATTAAAATATAATAAGAGGCGGAGCACTCCGATATTAAATTATAGTAAGCCGTAGGACATTCCGATATTCGAATTTCAAACGTAATAAACCGTAAAGCATTTCGATATTAAAATCGCGGTTGCAGATCGGTAGACTGCAGATTTTACGCATTTACGAGAAAATCGAGCATTTGCAATTTAATATGGCAAGGGAATTAAATGAAATTGAGAACGCCAAGATATTTTCAATGTTTCGTTCGTGGATAGTGCCACGATCGCCTGGCACGTAGAAACAATTGTAGAATTTCGCAAATGCTTGAAATTATAAAATTACGTATGAGAAGTTATATATGTAATTGTAAAGATACGTATGAGAAGTTACACGTGTAATTGTAAAGCTACGTATAAAATTGTAAAGTTTTGTATAAAATTACAAACTTACATATCAAATTGCAAACTTACATATCAAATTGCAAACTTACATATCAAATTGCAAACTTACATATCAAAATCCAAACTTACATATCAAATTGCAAACTTACATATCAAATTGTAAAGTTTCATGTAACACTGTAAATATTCATATAACATTATAAAGTTGTACATAAAATTCTAAAGCTTCGTTCAAAATTGCTAAATAACATATAAAATTGCAAAATTGCAAGTAAAACTGCAAAGTTATATATAAACTGTACACTTGCATATAACATTGTATAGTCTCATAAAACATTTTAAAGTTTCATACAAAATTGTAAAGTCTCGTATATATAAAATTGCAAACGTACACATAAAATTGCAAACTTACAAAAAGATATCGTAAAATTCCATAAAAATTACTATCGAGTAAAAAAATTCTGCAGCAGGTTCTGATAAGAAAAGAAATGATTTAATTTTCGAGAACACATTTTCGACATACAGAATTATTGTTTTCTACAACAAAAAAAAGTTGCCCCTGTTAGACAGTTCTTATTAATAGCAAGGAGAAAATGATCCGTCGTTATTCTGCACCCGGGACAAGCCGTAGATGAGTTGAATAAATTCCGGCGAACAGGTTTCTAATATGCACATGTCCGAGCGAGACGGCTGCACGTTTCGAAGCCGGAAAGCTCTCCGTTTAATCAAATGGGCGCGTCAACGACGGGGAAGGGTTAAATATTTACGGGTCTCGAAACGATGGCCGCGCGAGACGCGTGTAAATTATTAACGCGACCGTAAATACGTGTGCACAGGCCGCGTGTTCGAACGACGACCGTCACGTCCACATGTCTTTCGCGTCCCTCGCCGAAAGGAAATTATAAATCAGTGGGTCCTATTTAAAAAGGAAATATACAAGGAACGGTTAATTGTTCGGGGAGGCATCTTCTGTCCTCTGGAACTGATTAAATCTTGGACCGCGGACTTCCTTCAAAGGCGCAAGCCGCGCCTTCTCCGAAAAGTTTAACGGAAACGACATCCCCAAAAAAATGCTTGAAATGATTTTCTGATATTTGTGGATAGTGTTAACCGTCTCAATAATACAATCTTTTGGAAGAGCATTTTTAACACTTTATCTAATAGTAATTTACTAAATATAAAAATCGAAAGCCAGTAGTCGTGAATTTCTTTAAAAAAATGATACAAAAGCGATTCTAATTTCGTCTTTAATCCAACAAATTATTTAGATTAATAAATTGTAAAACTTCCTTTGAAATTATTATTTGAAATAAAATGATCAAGCTTCGCTTACATATACCTGTCATTAAAACCTAATTTCGTTAAAGAAATTAAATTTGAATAATATATAAAATCTTAATAATATTAATAAATTATAGAGATAAATTCTAAAAGTATTTTGCTTGCAATAGTCAACCATATTCTAGTATGAAGTGTACCTTGTTAACCCTTTTAGTACCGACCGAGAATGTACGTAATTTACGAGAATGTTAACGTAATTTGATAACATTTCAGAAAGCAGTTATAAAAAATTTCTAAAAAGAATCATTACAAATTTCATAAAGCAGCATCCTAAGAAAATAACAGTTTCAGATGTTAAAGGTAAAAAGACAATAAACTTCTCACAAACGTAGCCAGCAATATAATACTGAATTTCATCATCGCCCGAAAATTGCGCTAGTTTGGTCATGGGAGCTAAATGTCGCGAGCAATTGGTTGTCGGATCATGCGATCATACGATCGTGACATTATGCAAATGCGTCCGCAGACGCGTTTGACGACAGACCGTACACTTGGCGCTATCTCCTGAATTAGTGACACGCGATAATAGCCCCGCGAATAATTCGTCCGTGGATAATTCTCACCGGTTTAAACATGCAACATCTTGAAAAAAGCTGTTTTACAGCGCGGACTGCTCCCAATTTTTTAACATTCCCACTTTCCGAGGGATGCCCCTGACCCGGGCCTCAGTTAACCCAGACCTTCGCCGTTAAAGCTTCATTAAAATCGCTCGAGTAGACTTCAAAGACGTGTTTACTTGTAACGCCAACGGCAACCGAAAGAAATGATCTTATACATATTTGAACACGCGAGCAGCAAACTGAAATCATTTCCCTCTTTGAACCGAGGGAATCTTAAGGGTTGCATTTTACGGTTGTATGCCGGAGTTACTGCGAAATATATTTCTTTACACGGCAATTACGCGCGAGATTCCAAAATGTGCTTACGTATATACATCTCGTTGCTTCAATACTGTTGGTCCACGCGAAACGCAATTTTATCCTGTCAACGAGGTCGTGTCAAGCCTATATATGACATAATCATTGCGTTGATTGGAAATTAACTTCGTTTCTCGGGGGAGCACCGAATCATGTGTGTTTTGAAGCACGAAATTATTTTCCGAACAACCTGATAGATTTTTCGGATCCTTAAAATGTTCGCTGTAACTATTATTGACCTTGTTGCAACTTTTTGAAAAGAAAGTCTCTTTCTCAAAGGTGAATCTGGTTTTTTCACAAATTGATTCTTCTAATGCTCCGGTATTTGTATTAGTTAAACGATGGTGTAACAGAAACAAGTTTATCTATACCTGTTCTGTCAAATTATGCAGTGATGCAAGATATAAGGAAGACATAAATGAAAATTTTAGTGAACTCTGTGAATTAATGGTTGACAAGATAAACTGATAAATCGCCATCTTTTCGAATTTCATGATTGGACATAACCTGGTTGATATACTAGTGTCATTAATGCTAATTACGCCATTTTTCATGGAGTTTTAATGTTTCAAGCGTAGCGCAACCTTTTTACTTTGATTAACACCTTTTGATGCATGGTCTTTATGAGACTGTAAATGATCGTGCAGAACGTCGTTAATTATATCGTTAATTTACGTTGCTTTACAACAGTGACAAGTGTGAATTGACTTAAACTTTATTGTTCATTATACATTACAACTTTCCGTTGTAATGTACAGTTCGTGCAAAGAAATTTCTCACGGAAACTTTCAAATTTGTCTAGTATTGGTATAACTACCGTATTAATAAAAATTATGCTATTTAAATAATAATGCCACTAATAACAAAAGACAGATACGTTAAGTAAAACACGTTATCTTGCAAAACTGAGACGAACCTATCATTATTTCGACCACTGTACGTTTCGCTGTTGGAACGCTCCTTGCGGCCGCAGCGGAGCTTTTATCGTGAACCCATATCCCCAATAGGCGCCATTAACCTCCATTCGCGTCTGCCCACACTTTCTCCGTCTCCGGTGTCAGAAGGGAGCGAAGAAGCATCCTCGTTATTGTCGCAAGGGTGACCTTTAATTGCGTTGCGCAAGGTGTCCCCTTGTTCGCCCGTGGTAACGCACGAAAAAAAAGAGAGAAAATGGCCGTCGGGTCGATTCGATGATAAAGCATGGAGGTAGCAGTCGTCTTATTGGATGACACACCGTTAATATTTCGTAACTCGCCGGTTAGCTAACGAACGCCATTCACTCGGAACCTGACAAACGTATCCTGCCGGCTCGTTTCACGGTGCAATCCGCGAAGGTGCACCGCGGCTGCATTCGCTCTGTGCACCGTGAATGGCGGCACGTGTACCAAGTGCCGCGTTAGAATTAATATGCCGTCGTCCCGTTCCGAACGGGAAAATAAAGAGGCAAATAAATTCCGTGCGTCGGTCGCCTTTTCTCTCGACGCTTCGCGCGCCATTCTTGGAAACTTTTCTCTGCGGTGCGCCGAGAATCGAACGCGCGACGCGACGCGACGACGGGAATTCAAACGGCTGCATAAATAACGCAAGTAATTCCTTCAATATCCATCTAAGGAGCCACGCGGACCCCGTGGAACGCACACTGTAAATTACGACGTAATCAAGAGGCAGTTGGCTCCGCGTTCGACGAAAGAAATTTCTGTCGTCTGCGGCCGGCAGATGTTCGAGGAGATCACAGGGGTTGGAACGATTGCGGCGTCGGTTTCGGGTCGTGAAACAGTTATGCCGAACCGAACGAATAAGAAATGATAAACAATTAAATGATAATTAATAAGTAACACTTAAAATTGTATTTATAAATAAGAAATAAATTTGATTGCTATAATTTACTTACTTAAAAGAAGTGGTAATTATTTCTCTTATTTAAACTTAATAACATATAATTTTGTATTTAAGTAATCATTTCAATGAACAATTTACTTAAATTGTCCGGTATCAGTAACATTGCCTCAGAAAAGGGAGATTTTCGAAGTTAGATTTAGTACAGTTTTTATTACAGCAGGCATTATTGTTATTTAGTCTTTTATGATTGCAAAATGAGAATCTGGCCATTTGACCGTAATAGGTTTGCTGTCAAGTAAATCGAATCTTGGCAGAAACGATCGCGTTCCAGAAATTGCGACAGACGAATAAGGAGCGCGTACCTCGTTGCGTAGCTCGGTGTCAGGATTTCAATTTTTTTGGGGTTAATAAGATTGTATTGAATTAGTTTAACTGCTGTGACAGGCGTCCAGGATAATGACATATTGGTTTTAGACAGGTGAACAATTTCGAAAGCCGCCCGGTATATGCATGCGATTTTCTTCCGGCAGAAAGTTATAATTCCTTGGAGTGGTCCTAGCTCCACACACCGTGACACACCTATCTGCATACAAATTCGTGCCGGTGCCACTTTGCCGATACAATCTGCTTGGAACACGGGCCAATCTCTCTGCAACCGTGACGACGTAATCTGCCGGGGACACAAACCGATCTCGAATCGTTTCCAAGGATGTCATTCAATAATGCGAAACAATCGACGTAGTAATAGCAAAACTTCGATCATTAACGCTGCAATTAAATGATTAGAATGGGAAGACCAACTAATTCTAAATTTTCGTATTTAATTTCATTGAAATTCTAATGACGCATTCGTGCAGTATCATTTTGTATATATTAGGAGCTATTATCGCAATCGCTGGAAACCGGAATGAATTTTTATATCATTCGTTTTTAATAATACGTCTACATGGTTGAAGAAAAGACATTTATAGCTTGAAAATTAAATTGC
>CM052158.1:4667874-4680180 GCA_028455555.1 Augochlorella aurata | reverse complement strand
TATATATTCTTCAGTCTACTCCTATTCTTAATTAATAATAATTAGGTTGAATATTGGTTTGAATATTTGTTTGAATATTAGTTCGAATATTCAATAGGTTGAATATTTTTTCTTTCTTTAGCAATTTTAATATGTTGAAATGACTGCGTCGATTTCTTCAATTTATCTTTTCACTATTTTATATATTGCGCCTATCTATTTTCGCCGTAAATTCATAAGAACCACAATCTAATAATAATAAAGTGAAATATATAATAATAAAAATCGTTTGATATCGCGTTTAATTTTCTCACGATTATTTTAACAAGTTACTGAACATAGTTCAACGCGTTCGTTAGCAGCGTCACTAGCGTGCACAGTTATATTTATTGTATCTATATTATTAACTACGTTGTATTCTCTTATAAAATATGATAAAAATATCGATACAATTTTAAACGATTATATTCATAAAATTAATATGACGTTCTTATTAATAACATACAAATTCTTCTTAAAGATGATACAACAACTTGAGGCGAAGTGCATCGACTTTCTTCAACAATTTCAATCCTTTGCCGTTAATTTTAATCATAGAGGCATAAAATCCAGTCTATTGATAGCAAGTCCGTCTCGAGAGCGAGGAGAGATCTTTGGAAGTTAGCGAACACGTACCGCACAATCCGTTTCGGAGCGTTCAAAGACGAAACTCGACGTCGAGGACCGTCGAATCCGCCTGAAACGTTTCGTCCGCGCGACTTCCTGATAACGGCGACGGTGCCATTTCCCTCTTACGACGAATTAGCCATGCAAATGCAATTCGAACTGCGCCAGTCAACGCACTCGCGCTGCCTCCGAGTTATCGCGGCCGTAGTTATGGCAAAGTAAACTCACGCGAATGCGCGTGGGCCGAGGTTTTGTTTCGTCTTGGCGACGGTCTCGCGGAACCATTCACGCTCGCGTGAAAATACCGATCGCGAAAACGCGTCGCCGTTTATGAAAGCTAAACGAATAGCCTCTGGAACGCAGTGGAACCGGCACAACAATTTTCTGATTGACGCGACAATCGCCGCACGAAATCTCGTGCTCGGTCGTTTACACTGATATGCACAATTATAGACTGAAAGCAATTTTTACATTGTTACTGATATCTAAATGAAAATATAGCACAACATATTTGTATATTCTTCGTTTCTGTTATTTATAATATAGAAACATGCAAATACGGTATTTCATTAAATTTTTGTTTAAATATTGCTAATGGAGAAGCTTCCATTTTATTTATTGGTAACTATCGTTGAAAAGATGTCTAATTTTTTTGAGACACTTGACGTCGCAATTGTAATGTTTCTCGTACAAAATAAAAATTCTGTGCTTTGATCGTAAAATGAAACAACTGAGTATAATTCCTTTCTATCATTAATAATCTCATTAGATTAATAATCAATGATCCTAAATTGTTCTAATTTCTCGGCTGTTTTAAAATCCCCTTTAAAACGGTATAATTTCTTCATAATTGGACAAAGTGATTTAATTTTTTTGAAATGTTAAACGTATTAGTTTACTAGGCAATAGCTAAAAATTGTTTTAAAAAATTGCAGTTGGTTGACAAAAAGATTACAAATTTTTACAAGTTTTTCATTGTTTTCATCTGAGCGTTTATCAAAAATTAATAAAATGCGTTTTATAGATCTCGATAACTTATATGCATACTAAAAATTTAATTATTTATTTTTTTATGATCTCTACTAATTGCAATCTTTGAAAACAATTTTTTCAGCCATTGTCTATGAAACTAACCCTTCTACGATCCCATCAAAATTTAGATCGCTTAGAGATTATAAAGTTGCCAAAGAATTTCCTCCGTTTTAAAAGGACTTCTTATCGTAAGTGTACCGAAAGCATGTCTGTCGTTAAGTTTCGCCTGAAACCTTGCACCCACGCAGTCGTTTATGGTCAAGGGCACCTCGGGGCAATTCGCAATCGATTCGCTTATCATCCGCTACGTTACAGAACAGGTAAAAGCACCGGCGCCACTCCACGCGAGAAATTAAAGCGACCCCGCGACGCAGAAACTAGATTACTGTCGATTGCTTTGTGACGCAATAAATGTCACAAATTTCGACCTTGATATTTAAACGTTACAAAAGGTCCAACCATTTCGCGAATTGCGCGCGTTCGTTACGTAAATGCACCGCGAAAGCGACCAGGGAATAAATTGCTTTTTCTTCCCATTTTTCGTCAGAAATGTACAGTTGTACAGCGCGTTCCACCTAAAACGGGTCACCTAATGATCTTCTTTACTTCCTTAACTACATACATGTATCTACATAATCTTGTTCAATTACAGCTAGACGAGATAATTGTGTGTCTTGGAATCTTTTTGTTATCTTTCTTCGTAAATGCACAGTGCGTTCCACCTAGAACGTTCACTAATTATCTTTCTCAGTTCCTTCGCTATATTTCTACACACATGTATCTACATAATCTTGTTCAATTACAACTAGACAATATAATTACATGTCTTGGCATCTTCTTGTTATTTTCCATCGGAAATTCACAGTGCGTTCTACCTAATAAAACGATGACTAATTATCTTTTGCTAAATACATATATCTGCATAATCCTCGCGCTATTGTAGCTAGAAAAAATAGTTATGTATGTCGACAAAAAGTTGCAAGAAACGAAGAACTTGCCCTTAATTTGTGAGACGACGAGATGAGAGGTTGGAAAGAAACGTCTCTTCGGTGTGCAACAATGACAGTGGAAAGTTCGTTACCGTCCAGAGATTGCAGGTAAATCGAGCCATTCGTTTCGAGAATTTCGATAACGGCTGTCCCCCGATCGCGGCGCGATAGTATCGATTCGGGTTATCTAACAAGGTCACTGAACCTCCTTGACCATTATGGAGGATGTTACGTATCGATTCCTGTTCACCGTTCGCCCCTATAGACCAATATTATCGTAGGCCGAGGATCGATAGCCTGCTTTGAAAAATATTATTAGAATCGTTTGGATATTAATAAATCGAAAATATTTCGTACCCGAAATAAAATTACGCGAGAACGAAAACGGCCAACAATTCGCGTTATTATTATTCAAATAATTTTACAATCTCTATTCCAATAAAGAATTATGCGAATAATTTATACGATTAAGGAATAAATAGATAGAATAATGTATGACGCGTAATGAATATTCTTCATTCGAATAAAATATTCGAATGAATAGAATAATGTATTACGAGCAATGAATAATGAATGAACGTTTTTCGAATGAAATGTTCGTCCAAAAAGAATTCGTTCGGATAATTATTTATTCGATGCCAAGAAAGAGCATACCTTTAGCTCGTAATCGCTCAATCTAATCCAACCCTGATACACTGTTGCGACTTTTGTTTGTCCACGGTTTTCAGCGGTCGCGAACGGGGTTCGACCGCGATGATTAAAAGTTAACGATGCAGAAAGATCGCTACGTGGTTGCCGGCCACGGACACAATCAACAGAGTGTTCCGTAAATATTCCGGGCCGCTTATTAAGCATCATTAAATTTTCTAAATTGTAGCCGGCGCTCGGTAACGACCTCGCGAGGAATAATACACGCCAGGGCCGTATACGGAGTCGCGGGGCTGTGGTTAAGAACCTGTAAAAATACTCTCGACTGTTTCGCGAGACGCTCGGAATGGTAGTCGACCGCGTTTTTGGCGCACCGTGTCACTCGCATAATCGTCGCCGGCTCTCGCGTGCACTGCACACGCCCGAATCAATCGTTGTTGTTCCGTGCCGGCACGGTTTCGTTCAGCCACGCGGAATCATTTTAATTGGACGGCTAATTTCCATTCGAACCGCACGCTGACGCTAAATCGCCGAATCCGTCTGATCTGTTCGCGAATAATAATTAATGCCGGCTAATCGAAAGTCGAAATGAAACAGTCGTGTTTCCGCGAATGCCTCGATTTTTCGAATTTCGTCGCTTCCCGCGCGATGATTATGATAATTAGACTGCGGATGATCAGGCGAGATAAAAATATTCTGAGGCTGGGGATATAATGGATATGTAATCCGCAGCTGTTATACTGATTAATAATTAACGATTATGACTGTCGCGAAATCATGTTCATGGTCAATGGTTACGATTACTAAGTAATCAAGTAATCATGATTAATGAATAACTTAAGTAATCAAAGCAATTGTAATCGGTGGTCGAGGTTAACCGTGTGATCAAGACCTAATTTTTCAAACAATAATTAGAGTTATATTAATAAGCTACTCGCGTAATATATTAAATATATTGCAGTTTAATTTATACGGACGCAATGTAAAATTGATTTTATGTCTTTATAATCTACGTTCTACTGTTCATTTTAATCAATACTAATTAATTACAATAACGAAAGAAACGAGAAGTATCGGCCGATTGGGGGTGCGGGAATCTGTGACGATTCTTTCAGAAGAATAGAGATGTCGCTCGTGTGGCAAAAGAAGTCGGTATTTCGTGCTAAATAAAATTTGACTTGTTACTAAAGAAAATGTTAAAAATAACTATCTTTACGGTATAAGAGCGTAAACAAGGTTGGCAAACATTCGCGATTTTCAGTTATTTCCAGATCGAATTTAAGATTGAAAAATGTATTTTCGAAAGAGTTGATTTTAGACATTGAATGGCTAAATTAATCATTTTTGTTAGTGAAGTGTCAACATTTTTCTGTAATTTTAATATTAAATAATTTAATATATTTAAGACTAAATAATAGTGCATCAATTAAAACTGGACCAATGTTTTATTATTTTGCAATAAATATTTAACGACTTTTATAAATTCGCTTCTTTTGAACACATAATCACATGTCATAATACTTACAAGTTTATGTTCAAAACTGTACTGTTCGAAGCACTGATATTCATCGATCGAATAATTTCAATGATTTCGAAAATACAATTTCATCAACACGTTCACTGCCTCGTTAAATCTGCTCGATACAACTTTTGCATCATGCTACAAACTTCATGTACATTACACGAGATTATGTATAAATAATTTGTTACAGTATACAAAGTACAACTCATCAAATTTGCAGTGCTTCAATACAAAACTTGTACTTACTAATTTGGAAATATGCACTATTTATTAAAACAATATATTGGTTCCCAAAAAATTTGTTCAAAATCCTAAAAATTTCATAAAACTAAAGTATTTTATTCAATTAAATTAAAGTTGACTTTATATGGCATTCTTCAACATTCATAACTATTGCAAATCTTAATAAAATGAAGACTAATTTTTAAACTAATCTTAAAACTAATTTTTTGAAAGTAAATTTTAAAGAATTCTGTCACCCACATATGGTCGACGTGGCAGTCGAAGTGTTAACAGAGTTAAATTAAAACTGTTTTATAAATAGACTGTAGATTTTATGCATTTATAGCAAAACTGTATAAGCGAAATATAAATTTATAAAGACTTCGAAATAATTTAATTTTAAGTCATATTATCTTTTATATATTAACGTAATTGAATGAAGAAATATATTTTTATCTAACTCCTGTTTCCTAGGGTTAACATAAAAAATTTTTTTATTTTTCATAAAGATGCGCAGTCTGTTCATAAAGAAACGAAAATTATTTAATAAATTGCGAAGAACTCAAGGTCAAGACTGATCGAGAACAAAAAAAAATAATCAGAAAGAGGACCACGCGTTGCTAAGGTAAAAGTGGGAGATTTCCTCATTCGGTCGTCAGGCGACTTCATTTAAAACGGGGAGATCTTCCCATTCGGTTGGCTAAGTGTTAATAATGTTTCTCTATGGACTGCCGGTGATTTCATCGCCCATTTCACCGTTGAATAAATATTTCCCTTCGCGGGTTCGACGGTTATCGATATTACCACGGCGAAGATCGCTACCGGCGTGGACTCTCGTCAGAGGCCGATGAAGTCACAAAGGTTATTCGCGAGAAATCAAGAAGGAAGCTCGAGCGACGACGCGACGTGGCGTTTTACGGTTCATCGGGTCCCACTGTATCGATCTCATCTGGGATCACCTTGCGACGGTACAAAATCCCGCGGCGCTGCGGCAGGTGGTGAACGTTAAAAAGAGCTGCTGGTGGCTCTCGGGGGGAAAGATCGTCGATGGTACCGCGAAATAATAAGGCGAGGAGAGTGGCCAGGATGCAGAGGGAGGACCGGATCCTGGAGAGTCAGGAGTAGGCGCAGGTACGAGCAGATGTTCCTACCGGCACGCGACAGCTGTGCGCCACGGTTCCTCCTTCGTTTAGGCGATTTGATATCTTCCAGCAAAATAGAAACCTGGCCCAGATCCTCAAGAACGGCCCTACTGTTCCCCAACCGACAGATTCTCGTCGAAATCCACGAAAGAATAACAATGTGATATGTCAAACACAAAACTCATATCGAGATCAGAAGAATTTCAGGATATTGTTACATTATTTTCAACTTTTTTCTATTATTAACCAGTTCGCTGTTTGTGACGAGTGTATTCGTTATGACACAAAATGTTGCCATTCCTTTGTGACGAGTATATTCGTCAAAAGTAGCCAGTTCCTTTTAATTTAAAGGGGAATTTAAAGGGGAATTTAAAGGGTTACAATAGCGAGGGTGCGTCAAACTTAAAATCCATAAAGACAATCTTAAAGTACACGTTTCAAGCTTTAATTTCAAAGGAAAGTCATCATCCTACGATGATTTTTCACGGAGTTATCTTCAGTCGAAGTTATCCGATTTTTATCCAAAATTATTCTGTGCTATAATTTATTGAGCAGGGTATCATACGTTTTTAATCCAAAGACACTGAGATTGAGACATCTGCCTTCTTCAGGACCCAGGAAGAAAATCTAAGAAATTTCGTTTCCCTCCATCACTGTCGTTGTTTCACTGGTTCGCTTCGATTCACAACGAAGCACGCCGTTCGGGCAAAACAGTTCTGCTGAATCCGAATTGAAGGGATTTATGGAATTCCAGGCTGCATGCCCGTCACGTGTCGCGCGCTATATTCCCGGCGATGAGAGCCACTGACGTGCAACGCAGCTATTTGCGTGTGTATAGAAATAGTAGATCCACCCACGTCTAGACCGGCGGCACACGACTCGCGTGCCACGTATTTCCTTTCGAAGAATAAAAGGCACCCTCTTTCCACAGAGTCGTTCATTCTTCCCCGGCCTGGAAACCGGTCCAGATGCAGCGGATTTAAGTGGCATACCCCAGCTGCCGCTCTATGTGCTCCACCGGTAGACACATTTCCTTCCGCAAATAATGCACAATAAGAGCCGCGCTTCGTGGATTCTTGCATTCGCCACCCGGAACCGAACGCCGCGGTGCCACCTCCGCAAGGACGAATGTGTTAACATTTCATCTATTCGGAAACCTGTTAACACTTATAGTGTCGGCTGATAATGTAATAATTACAAATTTCGTAAAGGGGCACAAATCGAAGTTTTATTTATTAAGGATAGTAAGGAAATTGACTTTTATCGAATGTTAGCGAGAAAAGTTGAGGAACGTGTTTTAATATCATATTTTTATTTTGTTTTTTATCTTTTTGTACATTTATAGAAATTTTTATTATTTCTTTCTTATTTGTCGTGTGCATAAACTGGCATTTTTTCCCTCAAATAATATTCATCATTGTTTATGCTGCTTGTTATTACATAATTACATACTTATAATATCCACAAAAAATAAGTCAAGGACAATGCTTGTGTTAACAGTGTTTGATTTTTCACTTTGAATTTTGCATTTTTAATGTAACAAAAAAGTGACATAATGTAATTCAGCAACCCTTAAAACATTCAACTAACGTGTCTAGGACCAGTGCCTGAAAAGATACGTTGAAAAATAATAATGAAAATAATAATGATAAAAGAAGCATAAATGATCTTAAACATACTCAATCATATATTTGACACAGAGATCTGCCGTCCGTTTACATGATAACGCCAAATATGATTTATGTTACTGGGCTAACTTATTGGTAATCCACAAAAATTGCTATTACCATCGAACATATTTTTAAGAAATTCCCAACTATAAATTGTATAGAAAGATATTTATTATTTATCAAAAGACTGCGATTTTTTATGCAAAATAAAAATTGCAAGAAAAGAAACTAGATAGCTTTGTTTTCGTAATAATGTAAACCGATTTAATATTCTTTAAAATTTATAAATCTACTAAAATTTAATATTCTTTTAATCGTTTTACTATTTTAAATTGCAACTACTCAATTTTCCCACAAATGCATCAAATCCGCGGTCTGTTTAGCAGTCTGTTTATGAGATCGATGCTGCAAAAGCCACATGGAGTTTCAATAGAGCACATCGAAACAATGGGAATAAATCCGTCGTACCATGGTAATCTCTGTTTTCACTGGGACCGGCCTGTTACAAAGTCCTGCAGTCGAGATTAGAAGCTGCTGGAGACTTTATCCTAGTTATGCCATCCTCACATTCGACCTCGTTTCCGACTCGCGGTTAGGTTCGGGCTGTTTCAGGCAATTCATTCGAATTAACCTTGTCCTATCCTATTAGATTACACATGTTTATTTCGGTCTATGATTACCGGAGACACGTAGGAAAGTCTACGAGGTACGGTTAGAACGAATTATGCTAGTTTTTTATAAGGTCTATTTCACACTGGGACTCTTTTGATGAAGCGTTATTGCATTAGAAGTCACGATGGGGACAATGGAGGCAGAGTTCTCGGAAGCGAAAGCTTTGGATTGAATAGAACTCGCGAAACATACTTGTGAAACGTATATTAACACATAAATAATTCATCGATATTAGAAAACTTCCCTATCTTTGTAACAAATACTGAATATATGAATTGTTTTATTGTAACAAATATATCGAAATTCATTGCACAAAGTTCCTTTATTAGATACTGATACGCTTTTGTGTATTGTTGCTCGTTTTCTAGAGTTTAGAGGTGGCTATGTAAAATATCGAACGTTCAAATCACCATCAAATTATGGCAGTATCTTTAAGATTGCACAGAAAGGAAAATCAACAAGTAGGCGTCGTCCTCGAAGAGTTGAATTGAAACATATTTTCATACACATCTGTGATAACAACCAGTAAAAACATCTGAAGCATTTAAAAATCCTATTACATTATATCCATCTCATAAAAATAATTAAAGAACGAAATCAATGACTGTGTAGCTCCCGAATCTTGTACTTAATACAGACAATATTTATTCTACACAAAAGTCTTCAATCTAATTTTCTTCTAAATAATAATTTCAAAAGAACTTGTCGATGTTTTAGGCGAGAGATTAAACGTAAATGATCAGATTTCTTTATGAAAGCAACACACATAATTTATTATGCTAGAAGCAGGTTAGAACGCACAAAAAGTAGGTTAAATATATAAAACATAAAAGACATGTTACCTTTCGTTAAACGAAATAATTTCATATATCATAGATGAGATTAGCTTGCGAACGATTTTCTTGAAAAATTCGTGACTGTCGATTTCCGAGTTGGAAACATTCATTAGAAAGCTGCCAGTAGACGGAGTGTTACGATAGACCTCTAAAATCGTTGCGAGCACTATCGACGCTCGCGTGCCCTTTTGTTCTCTACCTGATTTGGCACTTCGCGGACCCGCCGGTCCCGAGCCAAATCTTCAAACGAGAGGACAGCATACATTCATACAGTTTCCGAGATTGAGAGCCACTCGAGCGTGATCCGACCATAAACGCTCGATCTCCTCGCAGACATCCGCTTACGGTTCTTCTAATGAGCGAGGGCACGCGCGCCATAT
This sequence comes from Augochlorella aurata, assembly GCA_028455555.1. NCBI lineage: Eukaryota > Metazoa > Arthropoda > Insecta > Hymenoptera > Halictidae > Augochlorella > Augochlorella aurata. The sequence goes on along the minus strand of CM052158.1, from coordinate 4,670,422 downwards.
GTTTCCGAGGAGCGGACCTCACCCTCTCGTTTCTGTCACCCTCCGGACTCGGAAAAAGTCGCACGAGCGCGGCATTTAGCAGTCCCTTCCTACGAAAGACTTTGTCGCGCGTGTAATGTACTAGCGCCGAGTAAATACCATCGACCTCGTTTCCGTGTTTTGGTTGGTTTGCTGGGGATACTTGAGAGATTTACAATCCACGGCTCTTTCGAGGGCAATCGGGGTACGGTACAGTATTCTGGCTTCTCGTGCCTCGTGCAATACGAATTATACGATTTCTATGAAACTTATAAGATTTATACACGATCTATACGATGTATAGCATTTGTGCGATTTATATAAAACCTTTGCAATTTATATTGCAAAAGTCACGGAATTTATATAAAACTCAGAGAATTTATATGAAACTTGTACAATTTGTGTACGATGTATACAATTTATATGAAACTTACAGAATTCGTTTTGAACTTGAATTTATGCAAAAAATGCAATTTATATGGAACTTAATTTTATATAGAATCTATAATTTACAATAAAATTTGCACAATTTATATAAATGTTATAGGATTTACATGATACTAATACAATTTAGATAAAAGTTGTACATATAATATGTATGAGACCTGTACAATTTATATAAAATGTGTAAAATTTATATAAAATTTTTAAAATTTGTATAAAATTTTTAAAATTTATAAAAAACTTGTACTATTTATATAACACTCATACAATTTATATACAACGTACACAATTTACATAAAATCTATACAATTTATATAACACTTGCACAATTCATATAAAACTTGTACAATTTATATAAAAATTGTACAATATATACGACACTTATACAATTTGTACACAATCTACACAATTTACATAAAACTTGCACAATTTATATAACACCTCTACAATTTATACAAACCTCTGCAATTGATATTACATTTATATAAATTATTTAAAATTGTTGTAAATGAACCATTAGCATCTTCTAATTTATCTGCATCACATTTTATTAAATAGGTAAATAAAGTAATAAAATACATCCGTATGAAACGCTTCTCTAAAATCATTTCGACCGCAATTCAGACGGCTCCATAATACGTACTCCATTTCGAGAAAATTCGGCTGCGAACAAGTGGGATCAGAAGTACAACTTTCCGGCCGGCGCAACGAACACAACCCACCACGTCGGGCTAAAAGAGACGTTAAAGCGGACAGAGCGGAGCGAAAAGCTGCAACCTGGGGGTTCTTGAAACAAAGCCGGACTCTCGCGTGTGCGAAATATTTCGGTGTGCATCGTGCATAGTTCGCGGAGTTGAAACGATCGTTTATAACCCGCGAGAAGCTTTCCTCTGGTCGAGCCGCGGCTCGCCAAGCTCTCGACATTAAATTAATTACACCGCGACAAGCGATAATTCGCCCGAGTGGCGCGGCGCGGTGGTGCACGGATTCGAGAAAAATGGCGGGCCTGCATTGTTGCATATTCACGATGCGACGGTTGCGTGCAGGCATGTCGTTCTGGGCGGCAGCTGCTGTCCAACTACCGACAGCGCGTCCCTGGACCGGTTTTCTGTTCGTGCTCGGACACCGGCAACTTTTCGTACGAGTGCCGCGTTTATCAGTTGCCGAGATTTATGGTAATTTGATGGTGCTTCTGCTTCGGGGGAGTTCCGTGTCGCCGTCGCCACGCCAGACGAAATTTCCCGACCGACAAGCACGTTGCGATTCGGTTTCCATCACGGTTTTTCCATCACGGAGCTTCCTTTGAATGGACGCGCGCGGATTAACAGCTTTGCTGCTTTGTCGTGTACCGGGTGGTCTGCTGAATTTTTGCCGTCACTGCGGTCGAGGGCTAATTTAAGTGGACACCTTTCGAAATTGTTGACTGCGTTTGAGCTATTCGGGCGCTCGAAGGCATTACTGTTGTTTAGATATCTTTTATTTATTATGAACACGATACTTTATACGTTCAGAACGCTTATTTATTGATTTAATTATATATTATATTTAACCTGTTTATTTATGTTAATAAAGTGCAGTTCAGTTGTGATCACACGTCAGATCATTTACTAGATGATTTTAACAAAACGGAGTAACTTCTGTAACACTAGATTTACGGATACACTGACTTTTATTAACAATTTTATTGAGTAAATTTTTTACATAAAAGCACCACATACTTGTCATTGTTAATACAAATATTATTAGACTCTCATATTCCGATACTTATATAAAATACTCCGATTTCTGTTCCTTGCAATTCATACAGAATATTTTTATTTTATATTTATTTTTACAATTTTATATTTTACTCCTTGTTCAATTTCCGTGGCAAATTAATAAATACTGAATTCGCATGTAAAATAATAATATATAATTGAAAGTAAAATACACGTGAGTTGAAATGAAAATTATTTGTTCTTCAATAAAATAATTGACACATAAAATAACACATAAGATCCGTAATCAATAAATTCGTTCACTAAATTCTCATGGATTCAAACAAACATTTTGCAATTCGTCTTTTGTGCAATAAATAGCATCTTTC
>CM052158.1:4572504-4667774 GCA_028455555.1 Augochlorella aurata | reverse complement strand
ACAAACATTTTGCAATTCGTCTTTTGTGCAATAAATAGCATCTTTCTGCAATTAGGTTCGAACAAATTCCACCGACGAAGGTCGCGCAATAAAGCGAAATGAATCTTTCATTGGTTTGTTGCGAACGTAATCTCGTTTTTTCGTAAGCTGCCTACTTGGAAAACCGGAATTACTTTTGCAACGACCCAATAGAGTCTAGAAACAAAAAGCGGATCAGATTTTAAATCAGAATTGAAAGTAAAATGAGAATGTTGACGGCAGGTTTTCCTGTTCAATTATTCAGTGCTACGTTACGAGGAAGGTTCACCTGCACCGACGGTTGGCAAGCTGTTAATACCTTCACAGAAGGTCTATTATTCATTTCTTGTCACGTTGCATTACACTGGGAAACATGTAATTGCAGTCCACCATGTGTTTAAGCCGATCTTTCCCCGCTACATTGCAGCAAAGTTACCCAACAATTACAGACACGATTCTGCTGCAGGTTATCACTCTGTCTGCAACGATCCCCATCTTTAATCCTCGCGAATCGGCGCCGGGTCATTTGTAACCCATATCTTTAACCGGGAGACCAGTCCGCTCTAATTTATCGAGTTCAGACGTGTTCATTTTTCGCGGAAGAAACAAAACGAAAATAGTAATCAGATGTAATTAGCCCGTATTGCCTCGTAGTAATAACCAGACTGGAAAAACAAGATTCGCATACGAGATCATAATTATGGTAAAACTCTGAAACCTGTATCGAGCTCTGAAAATAACGATTTTCCGTTGTACGTCCCTCAAGCCTTCGCTTGAACATGTTTCTGTCTAAAGCATTGTTCTTTGTACTAATATTCGCGATATCTCACGTTGTAACTCACTAATTTGATTTTAAACTGTTACTTAACCCTTTGCACTATAGCAACTCGTGACAAAGATTACATAAATAACCTACTAAAAATCAATACGATTTGTAAGGATTCGGCGACCATGGCCTATGCGGGTTGCAGTAGGATACCGTACCTTAAAAAGGGACGCGGTTTATGATTATGGTGCGGACGTGACTACAGGCTATTTTTTGAGATTTAGCGGAACTTTCTGTTTTATGATGGTTTATTAGAGACTCCGTATTTTTAGCTAAAGGTCTCAATAGCCGTTGACGCACCGTAAAACATCTGCGAACCAAATGCGAGATGTCGAGGGCCTTAGGTAGACAACGAGAGCCCAAGGCGAGGGTACCTCGGCAAATTGGACAGCTTCCCTCACCTTGTCGCCTCTCGGAGGATGTACATTAGTTTTTAAGAAATGCTATTGGTGTTTAGTGGGAACCGCCTACAACACCGTTTAGTATAAGAACGCGGCCAAAGAAGCAACGGGGTTGTCGTTGCAGCGCGAGCGGAAAACTATATTGAATAAACGCCTTTTTAAACCCGAATATATTGTTTTTTCGGACATCCTTACAGATTCATTTCTTCTAAATCGAAACAAAATTTAATTTTAAAGGAGGACATACAGAAAACAGAAACTGCTTCGTTCTATTATGGAAATTGTTATGAACGAGGGAATGAAATCGTAGTGCAGGTGGTTAAAGCAAACCTTATAGAATTTCTCTTACTCCTGCCATAACAAGACAGGTGCTGTAAAAAGACAGATTGCATTGCAAATTTTAATGAATTGATGATAAGCGCTAGTGTCTACCATAAGGAGCTCTCTGTTCGATGTAAGATATGTTTCCCCTTTTTCAGATATTTAGAAAATGATTAATAAGAACGAGCATTTGTGTAAAGACCCACAGTCTACTTATATTAAAGCACGCTATAATTAATATCTTCTTGCAATGTATTTAGACAAAATTGAATATTGCAGACAATTTTGTTCCATATTTAACGACGTCTCTCACCGAAATATCGATTCACTTATGATTTGAACATGCATACTACCCTAGTAGCATACTAGGTAACATACTACCCTCCTGCATCGCGAGCGTCATCGAACGCTACATGGTTAATGCAACTGCATTAATAGGATAATTAACAATGCCAATAATCGTTCCAGATCACTTGACTCCTTTCCTCCTTGTTCTAATTTTAGATACAACCTGGCCGAATTACTATCTTGCTAAATATTCATACGTTCACCTACATATCTCCGACTTATATTACTATTTATATCTACTAAAGAGTGTACTCCCATATATGGATAAATTCAAAGCGAACTTATGTTAAAGTCTTATAATTTTATAGTCAATCGATAGTGTGACGTCTTCAGGATGTGACTGATGTATTAACCCCGTTATCGACGAACATCGATATATCGTTATTTATTACACTTAAGGAAACGTTTTCTTAATATTTTTAATAAATAACAGTATTATTCCTTACTTCTTTTTCCATTTTGAATCTTCCGACCATCAGGTGTGACAAAATTCTTACAATTTCTTTCCGGAACGTTGCCAAACCACATCAAACAGGGTTACTATAGTTCGCCAGGGTACACGCGACTCTTTCAGACGGCACTAAGAGGGTTAAGCCTAAAGTTTCCTAGGAGTTCCGCGCCTGAGATGCTTCCATTTAGTATTCTCTGTACGGGTAAGACGTGAAACGCATCTTTGTCCGAAGTTTAAGAGACATTCGATCTGCCCAGGGACCAGGAATAATCATGGTCGAAATAATTATGAACACGAGTTGAGAAAACAAGGTGACCGATCCGCGAAAGGCGAAACGATGCCCTATTAAAAGACAACGGAGGTTCTGAATGCGCGTCGAACCAGTGGAACCGTGTACACAAGAAGATTATTCATTGGGTCGTGTGATAAAGTCGATGAACGGGGCACAGAAGTTCCAAGCGACAGTGGTTCCTTGATAACTAGCTCTATCAAGCATTCTCGGATCGATTCTTTCGTATGCATTGCAGGCAAGGAACCGAGGAACAGATAGATTGAAACGATTACCACCCCGGCGGGTAGTCTTTCATTCGAGGGGATGGCTAGCATAAAGACCTTTTATGGCGAGCACTGCATCCGTGCGTGCATTTATAGTGGACGGTTATGCTCCGGTTCGAATACAAGAAACAGCATGACTACCTGAGTGGGTTCGACGGCGGCGGGGATGGAGGAAACACGCGTTGGATCGCCGCGACAAAGGAAGCTCGAGGAAACGATTTCGTTAGGGCGTTATCGCGACCATCGTCGAACGGCGCGTGCCGCGCGGCTCATCTGTATGCAACGAAAACTACCGTATCATTCTGATAAATTGTACGTGCGTGTGCGTCTCGCATAGTTAAACCATCGATTCTTCTCTTGGTATTCCGTTTCCCTTCGTAATAGGTTGGCTAACGTGCCGCGGCCGCTGGCTCCGGCATTTCGATCACGTATCCGTCATTACTATTCGTCGTTCGCCGACATCCAAGCCGGAGCCAATAATGCCCCATGTTTTTAATTGCTGCCGGCCCGATTCGAAGATCTCCAGACCGCCGGGCAAACATTTCACTACGTAAATCGCGGGATATCGTTGATATCGAGACCGCGTGAATATCGATATGCTAAAGCGGTGGAGCTCTGTAACATTTTTATTGCGTGTATCGTCGATTGAATACTCGTATTGTCATAGAAATTTAACACTGAACGTATCAAATTATTGGAACTATTATATTGTTATAATAATAATATGCAATAAGTCCGTTCGCGTTTTTTTGTAAGAAAATACGATACCGTGCAGATGCCGACACGAACGGATATATTATACAATTTTAGCATAATATACCCTGTCTTAAAGTAGACACTTCTAGCTTTCATTTAAGCTGAGTTGCATAGAAATAGCCCTACGAGAACGTGTCTCAAAATTCATCTGAACTTTTCCTTTTACGTATATCTCGTAAACCCCACGATGTTAGATATCGGTTCCTTTTAATTTATCAAAATGATCTCATCATTCTATTGCAATCTAATCTACCCCAACTTAAAGTAGACACTTCCAGCTTTCATTTCAGCTAAGTTACATAGACATAGCTCTACGAGAACATATCTTAAAAATTATCTGAATTATTACTTTGAACTCGTATAATTTTCCTTGTTTCTGGGTCTTCGAACAAAATTATTACACAACTCATTATAAAAACTCCTTCTTATGGGGATGTTCTCAACTAAAGTTTAAACAAATCGTATTATTTCGTTTTTCACTTTCTATGATACTTCAAGAATATATATAATGTAGAATGGAAATTTCAAAGTTTTAAAAGTTATCGAAGTTCTAGACTTTTAAGTGACAGGTGCTGCATGGGTTATTTTCATCACAGGAAGCACTAAACGGAGTTGTGCTGATACAATTACATTGTAACTCAATCACGTAATTTAATTACATTGTACTTCAATTACATTGTACTTCAACTGCACTTCAATTACATTGCACTTAAATTACATTACACTCCAATTACATTGCAATTCGATTACGTAATTTGAACCGTCCAGCCAATTGAATTACTAATTACTTTAATCACGAGTGAAATACAATGTAATGGAAATGTAATGTAACTGAATTTTTTATACTTTCAAAGATTCACTGCCTCGAAAGTATGCAGCTTACGAATATATTTAACTTTTTGGTTTCGGAGAGAAGAGAATTTTTCAACAGCTCCTATAAAATGGAACCCGTTCAATAGTTAAATAAAACAAAAGATTATTGTTATTATATAATTATATAATTTTTTGTACGCTGAACAAATACGTAACAAAATGTCGAAAACCTCAGATTGCACAAGAGCTAGACAAGATTACATGATCGATATTTTCTCAAGAACGAAACAATATTTTAGCAAATGTATTGTCATCTATTGTGGAAGCCCTGATTCTAAGCGCTGCAAACGCAATGCACCGAAGAAATTTCGGCCAAAGGAATTTTCTGTGCAACGCCTAATCAGGTTTCGCGAGACCAGAAATTCAGAATGCATCGTAGCTACGCGCCGTTAATCATTGACAACCGGGAAATTTAACATTATCGCAACTTCATGACCCAGAGATTTTCCATAATTGTAAGCCAACGACGCGGAAATGATCCGCGTGGCGTTTTCGCGAGCGGAGAGTCATTGGTATCGTGGTTCCACGACCCAGTGGTCATCGAATTCTGTGTCACGGAGTCACCGATATTGGCATTTCATGACTTCGGCTCCGCCATTATTGAAATCCCGCGACCTAACTGTCGCCGATATCATGCCACCGGGTTCGATTATCCTTGGTATTGATCTCGAACTTCTCAGATTCTATCCGCCGCTATCTCTCGAACAAGCTGGCGATACTGATCGAACGCTCGGAACTGCAATAAAATGTCTAGACGATCCACTAATACTTCCTTGGCTACTTATCGACGGTCTTCATCAAGTCGTGCACGAGACCAATGAAATATAGCCGAGAAGTTCTGGAGACTGAAATATACTTGATCTCTGATAACTCAGTTTACTTATAGAGAAAGAGAGCTCGTATACAGGGTGTTACATAATTTGGATCACAGATTGAGTCAGGTAGATTCTATGGTTGGAAATAAGACGAAAATCGAAAATAATGAAATTGCGACGGAGGCTTTGTTTTAAGTTCCCTAAATATCATGCTGTGTGTTTATAATATTAAATAATTATAGCCACAAAATTAATTTGATGCTCTTTACGTGAGATACAAAATAGTAGTCGTCGCACGTCTGTGACGCTGGCAGCGAATGTGTTAATCCACCTATTGTATACAAAGAAGCCAATCCCAAAAATTTTCGCGAATGAAATTCTTTTGACGATCCTGCTGGATCATGTTGCGTCTATTCACGTTTGCCATAAATGCATAAAATTTACTGATTACGAATTTACATTTAATGCACTGCTTGTTTCCTTAAAGAAAACTTGAGAGAATAAATGGCGTTATTCAAAAAGGCGTGTCACGATAAAATAAATTTTGCTGCAAATAGAGCACATAACAAAAGATGTTCAGAATTATTCTCGTTCCCATTTCATCCCCATAACCGCAAAATTGAGGCAGCGAATCTAAAAAATATTAAAGAAACTAACTACTTCGAAAATATTTTATTTATAAATAATGTCGTGGCCCTGCGAGTCAGCTCGAAACTCGAACGATACAGTTCGAAGCGAGATAATATCGATTCGCAAAGGTTCGTGGCAGGGGATGCTTAAAATCGCAATCTCATCGCCGATATTTAAGCATGCACGCCGAAGTTATCCGTAACTATTGATTCCAGCGATGACTCTTTCCACCGTGGAGTCGGTTTTCCAGCGCAGTGTGGGTCACCGGACAAAAGGATTTTAATCTATCGAGAATAATTCGAGGCCTGGAGCATCGCTTGTCCTCTTTCGCCGCCTGAAATCGCTCGCATCGCGGTCGAGTTCAAACAATTCTGATTAACGCTCGTCGTCGGCGCCGAGTAAAAATGAAGCGCGAGCCCTTCAAAAATCGGTGAAATTCCCGGGCTGTCTCGAGAAAAATAAACGCGTCGATGGTCGAGTGTCGTTCGCGAACGATTTACATTTGGCCAGCGCGTCGAGCGAATTTCTGGAACGCTTTTTCATGAAAAATATCGTGTTCTCGTTTCTTTTTTTTTTTATTTGGTTGTTGTTGATCCGAACGTCAAGCACGGATCATTTTAAGCCCCGAGGGACATTGTTCCCGATCAATTCGATCGTGTAATCCGCTGTTTCTATTTCCGGTGTCGCGTGGAACCAGTGTGTGCTTGCGCAACGAGAATACACAGTAATGCCTGGATTTGTGCATGATTTTCTACATCCCTAAGTACCAGAGTTCGACAGTGGTCCATTATTTTGCGATTACTTTTGTAATTGATTGCGAAAAGTAATCGTGGTAATCGTCATCATTGGTCGACCAATAGTTGCTAGAATAAATCAGTAATCAGTAATCGTAAAAAATGTCTCGCGCTGAATCTTGAAGTATGTGCAGATTTTCTAGTAACCGTTCGGAATTATTATTATAAATTTCCCATTTCCGGATTGTAAGACATTTTTGGGACACTCTGTATATAGCAAATTCTTCCTAATTGTCCTTCAGCGTCTAAACAAAAATGGACAATTTGGAAAGAGAAAATACAATTATCCGAGCCTAAATTGTCCATTTTTGTTCACAAACTGTAGAACAATTTACTGTATAAATTTGTAATAAAAATGAAATTGTTGCGACTAATCGCAAACGAGCTTGATGGATGGCGAATTCATGCGTCCAGCCGTTTACGTCGACGCTCATAGAAGGTCCTATCTTCACTGTGCATGATCTGGAATCGTCGATTTCCCATATTTTCGTGTATCGTTTAGGCCCTCGTTCCGCCGATACGAGGCGTTGCTGACACGGTGCTCGATCGTTTCCTAAATCCGACCTCTTTGGTCTCCGATTAACCGGAGATTCGACAACCGTCAGGCTCCACCGGAAAAAGGAAGTGGGTTGAAAGCTCTCCACGTTCGACGTATCTCGTTGCGATCTAAATCCTTTCCAGACGAACAGATCTGTTCCATTTAACTCGTGAAAAGCAGTAACTTCGGTTTGACTTAACTTGCGGATGGAAGTTTCGTACAAAGCCTATGCAGCACCGCGGCGAGATAAAGTGAACTGGAAATCGAGCACGTCTAACACGCGATATTTTACGTGCTCCAATTGCGTCCGGACGGAATCTGAATATTCCCTGTGGCCTTCCGGGCCGTTTTCTCTTTCGTGAACGCCTTTCAGTGCGCGTGATCGCCGGATCGCCGACCCTTTAAAACCGTCGACCGGTCCGATCCAAATTTTTCAGTCGTCTTATCCTCTTTCCTCATTGTGTTTGAAGAGTTCGCGTATGAAATTCTGTTGGATTCGTTCGGGAAAGTTCGAAGACAATTGATTATAAACGACGTAAAAATCTACCTTCTTGTCAATATTTTACTTGCTGGATTAAATTTTGTCATAATAGAATTTTTGTCTGTGAACAAAATTTTCCAATTTTGACTGACGATTTCTCCGCGAAAAATCATCGTAGGATCATGATTCCTTTTTTAAATTACAGCTTGAAGCCTCTACTTTAAGATAGTCTTCCTGGATTTTAAGTTTGATGCACCGTCACCACTGTAACCCTTTAAATATGAAGCCATGTCTGTCATATCAAAAATGGCCAAGTTGGACGAAACGCACGGACTTCGTCAAATTTTATTCAGAAATACCATTTACAGTCAAATGAAGCTCGACCCTTTCCCTTTAATTTAAAATAAGAGGAACTTGACTGCGATTTTTTTCAAAAAATTACGACAGTTCAAAGTAACCCTTCAAAGTAACAAATGTTTCTATGCTGTAATTTTATCAAGCAGTGTACGTTATTCAACTAGCCGTCTTCTATCGAATAAGAAATCAGTGCTAGACAGCTAGCAGCCTTGAACTCGCCGATAGCAACCTTCAGCGAAAGCGGTCGAAGCCGCTTCAGCCGAAAAACTTCTGTTTTCCAGCAGCCCGTTGAAATAAAATAAATGACCAGGATGAACGGAGAAGTCGCGACGTGACGTTATTACAAAAAGCGAAGCCGACGCCACCGTTGTCCCGGGATCGTTCTGAGAATTGTGGGAACGCGGGTAGAGCTTTCGTTCCGTGTGAACGTGGCCTTAGAAAAAGTAGCTTGCCCTACGAGCGTCGTCGTCGCAATTCTACGCGAACGACGACAGTGGAATTCGCTCGATCGTTTGCCGCTTCTTGCCTCCCGTGCTTCTTTTCCTTTCATTATTCCTCGGTGCCTGCCTTTCCTTCCTTCCTGCCGCCATTTATATGGACGGCTGATTGCGCCGTCACCGCGTTTCCCTTTTCTTCGTTGACAATGACCTTCCACCGGCTCCGAATAAAACCAAGGGGAAACGTCGTCGCCGTAGATTCGCGCTCCTGCGAATTCCGAAAGGTCTGAAGAAACAGTGACGCAACACTGGCATTTCTCTGCGAAGTTTCGAGGTGGTGAAGCGTTAAATGTTTTCTTTTCGTGTTATTAATAGAATGCGGATTTTTATGCGAAATAAAAATTGCCTTCGTCAGTTGCAAGATACAGAAGTTTGGTATACATTTATTTTATTCTTTAATTATTATATTGCGTGTAAAATAGTATTATAGTATTTTGACATTATTTAAATGTTTCCACTGTTTTGTATTCGATCTACTCGTTTTTGCGCATGCTCATTAATACGAAACAGTGGAAACATTAAAATTTAGAATTCCAGGAAATCTTTGTGGTAATATCATTTCCATAGGTTAACTGCCCGCGATTATTTCAACTATCATTCAGTATCAAAACACTCCTGATAATTATAATTCTATGAAATTCTTGCATTTATTCATTTCCACGTTATATTTATTGTATGACTATTCCTTAATATTATGTAAATAACGTGTACAAATAATTAATGAATAATATATAGACTGCGGAATTTTATACAAAATAAAAATTGTCTAAGTTAATTGGAAGACACGTAGGTTAAAAATATCTTTTCCCTTTTAATCATGTTAGATTTGTTGGAAAACGTTCATTACGTGTACTGCGTTTGTAACAATTACATTATCAAAGTCAAAGAAATATTTATAGGTCAGATACTGTAAATTAAATCAGATTTACAAACTATGTTCACAAAGTATAAGATTCAAAAGTTATATGAACATGTATTTCTTGTTTGAAGAATGTTGATTTAGAAAGTTTCCTTTTTCTAGAAAAGTCTGCAGTTTAACAATAAACGTAATCGTAAATGTTTTATAACGAGGTGGCCACTTTTACCTTAGCCGTGACTGTACACACATTGTTGCTTAAAATCATGTGTTAAAATAATAATGTCAAAGGAATGAGAAACATTTCTGTTTCATGCTTTGTACGTTCTACACATGTGTCACGTTATTATAGCAATACCAACGTTCCATATATCTAATTTTACAAATGCTTCACTGAAATCTGTCAATTATATTTTCCCGAACGAAACCATCTCATTCATCACGATAGTGATTTATTTATTCGAGGCAAACCCTATAATCGAGTACATAATAGTGTAGTATAAATTGAAAACAATAGCATCACTGTTTGATATCTGCAACAACTTAATTGAAATCATTCGATTACATTTTCGTGAACGAAACAGTTGTATTTATCAAAACAATGAGTTACCCCTACGTTACCCCTATGTTACCCCTACGTTACCCCTATGTTACCCCTATGTTACCCCTATTATACTGTGCATTAGAGATATGAAGCATCGTCTTCCCTCGAAGGACATAACTACTTATTCGACAAGCAGTAGCGAAGCCGAGAAATGCCATTCCCCGTTAGGTCTTCAGACTTGACGGACCTTCCCTGTGGGAGCCTCCCTGACTTCCAAGGTATCGATTGTACTTTGGGTCTTCAGGAATCCTTTGAGTGGAGCTCCGTAGTCCTCTGCGGATCTTCCGGGGGATGGCCAAGAAAACTTGATCTCCTGAAAATCTGTTGAAGGAGCTCCGCCATGATAGGAATTCCGAAGACTTTCAGAGGATCTACGAATATTATGAAAGACAATTGGAGCCTGATACAAACCTTTGAAATCATCGGAGGGACCTTCGAAAAATCTTTTGGCACAATGGCGTGACAATAGTGACGTAACTCTATAAAATCCAGTATTTGCAATTTAAGTATACTAGATGGCGACTTTTTTGACATTGTAAATACGGATGTTGCTAGTGATAAGACAAATGTTACTTATAACATTTGTAAATAACCTTGTGTAAAAGATATGAACCACAAAAAATTTGTGTTAGAGACTATCGGAATTATAGTTCTAATTTCACGTCTCCTCTTAAGATACGTCATCGATTAGATGCTAGAGTAAAAAAATTATGAGGTCAAAATCAAAAAATTCTATTTTACGGATAAAGAAAATATCTCGAAGATCATGCCAATCCAGAAAACGTTTAATGAATGTATTACTACATTTAAAAAATGTTTAAAATGACTAATAATATTTATATATTATATTAACCTTTATCCTTAAAAATATTCATATCCTTTTATTCGGAAATTTTAAATACGAAATAAATTAAATTGATTTCTTATTCGCGAACGACGAATAACCTAATCAACGCTCTTCGCGAATAACAAATAGTTAACCTTATCTATTATTATTTCGTTGATCAGTCCGAATAACATTCGCCTAACTCTGGCTGCAAGGAGCAACTAGTGTGATCATCACACTCGATGATCGTCGCAACTCGCCTGAATTATTGTTATAATATCGCCGAACGGACATAGAGACCGTTTAATCGCATCGATTCACCCTATCTCGCTGCACGCCGGTTCTCCGCGCATTATCAAGAACGAATTTCTCGGAATGTGATTCAGCTTCTACGGAACAGTCATGCGAACGGAATAACGAGCCACCGGATGTATAATCTTGAATGGCAAATCCCTCGTGAAAAGAATCGTACGCGTCGTATCATCTTTACGAGCGTCTGGATTCGCCGTTGCACTGATCGAAACCGTATCCGCGAACCGATCTAAATTTTGCCATGATGTCCCAAACAGATTACCGGCTTTCAAAACTCAAATCAAATTTGATTGTTCGCCGTTCTGAAACGGAACTCGCCTTCGGCTCTCACAGTTGTTATTGTTAGATCCGTGCGAAAATAATTGCCGGTTCCAAAATATACATCAAATTGTTCAATACAAAAGTTGCGTGTTTTACAGGGGCATAGTATGTAGAGCATTTATTTTCTTATAGGTGAAGCCGTGCCGGCGATTTGAATGTCAATTTTCTTAAATGGAATACTATAGTTTCTATATCAGAATATGGAAGAATATCGAATTCTGAGTAAAAATTATGCCCAATGCATAATTTGGAAGTTGCAGGAGGTGCACCAGTTGCGTGGACTACCCTGTGTAATAACTTAAGGAATCTAGATTAAGAAGATAATGTCGGAGCCATAGTGTTCGATACAGAGAATTTGATGTAAAAGGTATATATTATACCTACATGTAACCCTAGAATTGTAATCCCACAAGTGGTAGGTAATTACAATTAAGCAGATGTATAAATAAATTAAAAACGTGGTATCTGCGATACGCCGTTTCAAATCCGCAGAATACGCCCCGTTAGATTTTATTTATTTCCGTCTTGTTTCGCGCTGCTCGTTAGACGCCGCAGTGAAAGCAAATTCGTGCGATTTAATCGAATGCTATCGAAACGACGGACAAAACAATGCTCGCTCCATTGAGCAATCGTTCGGCCGGAAGAGCAGCGGTGAACGTGCAGCTCAAAGTTGGTTTAAAAAAAATTCAAGTGGAAGAGGATTTGCTTCTTCTCGACGAGTGTTTTGCAGATGACTCGGCAGAAACGTCATGAAACGTGTTGCAGTGCTCTGTGTGCTCCGCGCAACTCGCGAAATTTTGACTCTGTCTTTTTGAACACCCGAACGACGTGCCTTTTGCACGAAAATGTAACTAAATATGCTTACGATCGTTTATAATTTTATACAGGGTGTCTCGTAGAAGGTAACTCGAGGATTTGAAATATTAGGCTTGTTTTTATGGTAGGAAAAACAAGCGAAATACTTTAGATGCTCGAGTTAGGTGAGACGTCCTGTATATTATTTCTTTTCGAGATATTTTGAGATACTTTTCCTAAAAGAAGTTTTTCATTAATTTTCACGTGCTAGATGGAAACCAGCTCCTCCTGTTAAGTACACGATTCCCGGGTATATCGACATCGTTTGAAAGCCTTTGTTAGCAGTTTTTATTTTCTATACGAGAGTGCGGGACGGCGAACACGTTACACCGTGCGACCATGTTTATTCGCTAGCCACTCGGTCGCGAACTTGTCAATAGCAACAAGAATATCCAGGAAAGGTTTATTTCACGGTTCGGCTGGTGTTCTGGTGATCTGTTCGTCGAGAAAGAAAATGAAACGAAAACAGAAGATGCGCACGGCTCCAGATACTACAGCTCTCTTCCACTTTTTGCATCTCTCTTTCTCTCTTTCTCTGCCTCACTGAATGTTGTTTTTTCTCGAATTTGGAACATTTCCAGACTTCGACTCTTTTTCTATTTTTTTTCCGTGTCGCGGTTTGCGAGAAATCGTTTCGCGTGTTTGCGCGGAGTATAGCGATGTTTGCAAACATTCGGGTTCGCGATGCGCCCATCGCATCGCAACGAGTCGTGAAACTGTTCCCAGAAATAAGAGAACGATGGATCGATCGCACTATCGTTCGTGGACGTCGCTTTTAATTGTACGATCAAAGAGAAACAGCCTTTAACACCCTTGACTGTTACAGGTCACACAATGGGGTGTTTGACCGATTTCGTTGGGCAAAATTATTTTCCTCGCGTAAGCTACCTAAAATAATATGTACCTACTAATTTATTTATAGTATTTTAACATGGAAACAATAATTATAAACAAATATAAGTATGTATCTTATTAATGTATCTTATTAATAAAATATTTAAAATATTATTTTTATTATATATAATGAACTCAAAACGTGCCTATTTATTTACTTATGATATTTTAATGTAGTGGGAATAATTTTAAACACTGAAAAACAAATATTATTATTATTTGCCATCTGAAAGAAATGCAGAGGAAACTGAGAACAATCAAACACAAATTTAAGATCACGAAAAACTATATGATACTATTAAAAAGTATTAAAAATCATTCAAAACTACTGCGAAGTATTAAATCTGGAGTTTTCAGTTTCTGCTTCATGGAATAAATAACATCGAATTTATCTAGCGAACGTGTCGAACGAGTCGTTTTCCTACACGCACCGTTTAATCAGTCCCGCCATATCAACGACAATTTACATAACTATAGTTCGCGCCAGTTCGGCGTTGCTGCGCTAGGAAATCGTCGGCCACGTGGAAGAATTCACTTTCTCGTGCATCGATCTGACAAAAAAAAAAGCCGAAAAACTTGTTTTGTAATGCGTGTATGTGGAAAGGAAGCCGTGGACGTAAAACGGCGAGCACTCGTTAAGTGTCATTGTTCGGGCGTAGATTCTGATTCGAACGTCAGATTACTCGGGTATTATTGAAAGCACGCCATGCATGATTGCGGCGCGCTGTCATGAATATGAATTGGCAAATAGGATTGCACTTCACACGCGAAAATTCATCACGAACGATTTACGGCTGCTCCGCTTCTCTCCTGTCGACGCGGCGACTGAATTGTGCGCCGATGAAGCCGCGTATGTTCAACCGCGCGGAGGTTTTTCAACGACTCTTTAAATCCGATGCTCTTTTCGCCGTTGGAGCAGTTTCAATCGCTCGCGTCTTATAACGAATCCGACGTGGTCTGTACTGGTCATAAAATCAATTGTTGCGCACCGAGGAGAGGAAATATGTAATTCTCGCGTCTTGTCTCTTGTCCTTTGTCTCTTTCGATAGAGAAGAGTTGCCAAAAAAAGAGTACCCTGTGAATTGATTTTTTATCGTTTATTGTCAAACTGCAGGTTTGATGCATTCGTGAGAAAATTGTACAGTTGAAATTGCAAATAGTAGACAGATTAAAAGAGACGCGATTAATGTATATTGTTTTGCAACGGTGGCAAGATTGGATTTATTTAAGCTTCGTATGATTTATATTATAACATATGCATGTATATATTATGCATGTGTACCATCCCAAAATAATTCGGAAATGAGGATTTGTTATTTAGTTCCTGTTTCTCGCAATTGATATGAACAGTTTTGATTTTGCTTGAAGATCTTCTGTCTATTTATCATGTACGGGTGATGAAGCTCGCTAATTTTAACAAAGGTAAAGATAGAGATAATGACAAAGGTAAAGAGTTAGTGAAATTATGTAGTACAAAATATAACATCTAAAGATACGAATAAGAAATTACAGTCTTTAGATTCTGTGATAAGTGTAAAATGTGAACGTCTCGAAATCTCTTCGTGTGCAGATACATTTTATTATAGCAAAATCTCCATGAATCAAGCGAGCATCTGACACGCAAATTCGCAAACGCGATCTATTATACTATTCTATGTGAAAGCATACGGACTGACTAATGACAAGCTCAGTAGTTACCTTATGTTTCTAGAAATTTTCCTCCAGAAAGATACTAAATGAAAACAGTTCGGGTTGTATCATTTTTCTAATTAGATCAATGCTTTAGTTCCCTAATTCGATCGATACTTTATTTTCCTAATTCGATTAATAGTTTAATTACCCGATGTTGGAAAGTATTAACATCGATTAGAGTTTCCACTAATGCGATAATTGTCTTATTTCCACGCTTGGCGTCGTCTCGCAGTTCATTTCTTCTGTGCGTCGCAGTCGCTGCACGCGCTCGTTATAATTATAATAAATCTGCTGCCACGTGTTCTGATTAATAACTTTAGTTTTCTAATTACATTAATACTTCAGTTTTCAAAATAGCGCACTGTATTTAGTTTTCTTTCAAATATAAATTACCATAAACATCCACCTCCGATTCGTGCTATCCTCTTCGACTACCTCGCTGACAGGATGATCGAAATGAAACTCGCCTACTTTCACCGATATGTGTCACAATGAAGAAAATACGATTCTAATGAACGATGGGATTACGTCGTGCGCGACGAAGCGTGTTTATAGGGTGGGAAAACTACGGTAAAACTGACAACAGAATTCATCATTTACTAAGCTACTTGCAGATTAGTGTTCACCTTATTCTGTATCGACTGAATTCATGGTTCGAATTAATCCACTTCATTATGCTGTACTGTTTGCGCCTGAACCGGTGCAATCAGCTTGAAATGATGTCTGGTTGAAACAAGTACAACATGAAACTAACATATGCATGTAACAAACAAAATCATAACCGTCGATAACAGAAGTGCAATGAAGTTGCCATCGGCATTGATGCAGAATATTGTAGTACAAACTAGTACAATCGCCCTTAAATAATGTATATATAGGGTGGCGCATTTAAATCGGTCCAGTCATCTTCGAAACCATCGATGCTACTAAAAACTGTTTCAAACGAAATATGAATGGTTATAGGAGCCACGTAATTTAATATTAATAAAATTTTCCTAACTGAACGCATCGAGGACGGTCAACTTTATTTGTATTCGAATCGATTACTTCCCGAATTAACCCCTGTACAAATAAATTCTTATTCAAATAACAAAATACTTCTTATTGAAAGGAATTTTTACTCGAATAATATCTTATACGTATAAATTGTTATACAGATTTATTGATATTCGATCGGATATTTATTCGACGCTGTCGAATAAAATTTTATTCGCTAAGCCATATCTTTTGTTCATCGTCCGAATAAAATTTTGCCGAATTGAGATCTGTCCACCAGCTGCGTTAATTATTAAATGTTCCGTAACCATCGCCGTTCGACCGAATTCTTTTTTACACCGTTCCCAGGGAACTGAAGCCGGTATCCTGACGACAGTAACGAAACCCCGAATCCGTCATGTCAGCGAGCACATTCGACCGCTTTGACAATGATGAAAACAGTCTCACGCGGAGACCTCGACGATCGATTCCGGCGGAACAAACGCGTGTCGAACAACTGTTGACAAACCGTGCTCCGGGAAAAAAGGGGATGTCGTTAGTATGACGAACGCGTAGGTAACGCGAAAAGGAAGACACGCGTTTGCCAGGGGATCGCATTAATTGACCGACGACATCGTAAAATGAAATCCAATAGCCGCTAGGCGTGTAGGGTTATTGCGTACGGGCGTATCGACTTTCACGGGAACGCGTTTAGGCTCGCAGGTGACCGAAGACCGCGAGACGTCATAAGCTTTTCGTGTCTAATGAAAATACGAGGCAGTTAAATTTTAGAGGGCCGGATTTGAATCGATACGCGCGCGACGATAGTATCGGCTCGATACGCGGGAACTCGAGATCGCCGTTTCTTTCGAGGAATGAGCTGGTGCCGCTATAATGATTTCTCAAAGCCGGCTGAATTCTATTAATAGACTGCGGATTTTATGCGTTCGTAATAAAAATGGGTATGCGACATTTCAAACAATATGTACATTACTAGAATTTAGTACATGTATGCATTATTTTCATACACTATTATATATTCGTGTCACAGTATCATTACATTTTTAAATTATTTTTTCTCATAATATTTATTTCTCATAATTGTAACGTAAGTACGTAAAATACATAAATAAAAACACGGAATTATTTATTTACTAATTCCTATAAGATTTCACAGCGGTATAGTGACTCTTAAATACAACTTTGCATTGCAAACCCACAATTTTTGCAAAAGTTGCTCCGGGTTGCTGGTAGGTATATCAGAGAAATTTTATTTTGTTTATGAATGTTGAACTAGTAGTTAATGTCGTACGACATAACTTTTCAATTGCAACTTGATTAAATATATTGTTTCAATTTTATGAAATTAAAGCGACAGTCGAACTGTTAAAGATGGAAAGAAATTTCTATTCGATTTGTCTTTCTCATTTTTATTTTGCATGAATATCCACTATTAATTAGTAATATGTATATAACGTTTTAAAATTTGCAAGGCAATGTGCTCATGCGAATTTTATTATCACCATTACCACTTCTCCAGGTTTCTTTGAAAGTTTCAACTAATAAATTCGATTTAACCAGTCAGCTGTTTTTGACAAGTATACTCGTCATAACTCAAACTATTCCTTCATGACGGATATATTCGTCCAAAATAGCTAAACAATTAAGAATGATATATGTGTATATATGTGATATATATGTTTCATGAAAGTGTTGCATTTAAACAAAGTAGGGGGAAAATTGAAGCCAACTGGTTAACCATAGAATGGACATATTAAAACATTCTCATTTGTCAGAATCGCAATCACTTCTTGGAAAGATTTATCAGGATCGTTGCCGATCGATCCGATATTTCGTGGATGTAGTAATTACTTATTTCTTAATTGAGACTCTTGGTATCGCTGACTAACGAGCTAAACGCGCTGACCGAAATATTGCTATTATCTTTGGAACATGTTAGACATATAAATCTACTGTATCAAGACCTGAAGTATTGCTCTTGAGTAATTTTAGCGATTTTTCTTCGATATCAATCTGACAGAAGAAAATTTATTTCCCTCGTCTATTCGTTTATCTTGTGCACAGATACGTAGTCTCGCAGCTTTATAAAATCGTTACAAGAATAGTAACGTATAGTAATAACTGGACTGCGGAATTCTATGCAAAATGAAAATGGTGTGCACTAATTACTAGATACAAGAGCTAGGTAGACTTCGATCATTTTACTGACCTGGAAACAATGCAACTGTATTTTTAAATTGTTTCAATAGTTTCACTGTTTTGTACTCGATCTATTAATTTTTCTCGAAAATTCATATAATTCGCGGACTGATAATAACAATCATTTTTAAAATCTAGAAATATACCTTATTTCGTTACCAATTTGGTGTTTAACCATCGCGTTCCTCTAATCAAAAACCCATTTTTGATCTTACTGTAAAACTTCTTAATTTTTTACTATTATATCGGTATTTAATATTTTGACTTAAAGTATGTTATTCTGAATAATGCAATTCATCATGATTACATGACATCCAAAAATATCAGCTCCCTAAATTTACAAAATAAAGCTCCAAAATTTCATTCGTAAAAAATATCAATGACTTTTAAGACCTAAAAGTTTCTTACTTCCTTATTGTCAACCTAACGTTTAACCATCATCTTCCTTAACTTAAAACAAATGAGATTATGAATACAACATTTTCAATCTTACTATAAAACTTCTAAATTTTCTACAATTAAATCGGAATTTAATGTCTTGACCTAAAATATGATACTCTGAATAAAACAATAAATCATGGTTACACGACATCCGTGCATATCGTACCCATAAATTCGCACACCTAAGATCGAAGATACGAGCAATCTTCCTAACCCCGAGACGCCTCATCCGCTTGTTACCAATCCAGTGTTTAAGTGGACCAAAAAATAGCTTTTCCACGCGTTTTCAACACTTTAGACTCCTGATGCATGGCTCCCGAAGATTTATGTATCCGAGCTCCTGCACGGGCAATAAAACACGGCCAAGAAAATCACTTGCAAGAAGAATAATCCGCCTGGAGGGACAAGAGCATTCCACGCGAGTGACCCCCGATCGAGCGTGGAAATCCTGTTTCACAGATGATCGACGATTCGCGGATAATTCTAGCTCGCCGTCCCGCTATTTCCATATTCGATTCGTATTAACTCAACACTAGGAGGTAATTTAAATTGGTCATTATATAATATTGCCGCCGGTGATATATTCATGCGGTGCATGCCTCGCCGTCATATATCTGCGCCGCGGCGTGTCATTCGTATCTCGTTAACGCGCGCATCTCTGGTCCCACTTTTTAAATTAATCACCCGAAACATTATTAACGAGGCGCCTTGCTTCTTGCTCGGTTTTTACATTGCAAGCGCTGACGGTGCATGATCGTTGGAACATTTGCATTATTCACCAGTTAGGAAAGAAAGGTGGCGAAACAGTCTTGACCACTGGACTGTGGATTTTCATTCGTTCGCGCGGCTCCCAGGGATCCCCAAGGACGAATAAGTTTCAAATGTCAAACGTTTTTGCGCGATTTCGAGTCCTTTAGAACGATCGATTATGATAATTGCTACTTTCGTAAAAAATAGTCAATTATTTGCAAGAGTCTCGAAGAGTGGGACATTTTTCCAATAAAATTTTATTCGCATTACGTAAACCAAAATTGTGAAAAATTATTTATACATTTATATTACCTCAATAAATATTTCGGATATGTTCGAATATTTAAATTCAACTATTTACAATAGATGTTAAAGTTTCTAAAAATCTTATTTAAATCGTCACCGTATAATATGGCACGGTTCTCGACTTGAAACGCGAATAAGAGATTGCGGAGTATATTTATTAATTCAGTTTAATCAGATATTCCCCTAACAATAACGTTTTAAAGTACTTCAGTAAAATACAGCGTGTTTGAAGAGGAGTTCGCCATATGGTACGATCAGTCGTTTCTCAAGACGCATCAATTTTTTTCGTTGTTCCGTCCGACCGTGCGACGTGGGTTTGCGCAAACGTCCGCAGATTAGCGCGATTTCCCGGCGATTCTCAGCATCGGCGGCAAACGAACGCAATCTTCATCGGCGATGTAAATCGACGGGAACGTCCGGTGAAATATTTTCGAGGGTGAATCCGAAGCGCATTCGCGAGCTTGTTACGAATGCACAAACGGTTCGCACAGTCCAGTTATAAAACTGTTTGCTCGGGCTGGCACGAAATGCGTGTCACAGCGACGCGAAGGAGCCACTGAATGATTCATTGCCAAGTGCTCGCCTGCTAAATCTCGTTACCGTCCAAAGGATTTCTTAAGCAGTCGGTTCCCAGGCCGCGTTACACCAACGTCGTCGCCAGGCCATGGCAAGCCCGCTGGAAAAACGGGAATTAATAAACGATTCCGCTTTAACGATCGCCGTTACGAAAACGATATCCTTGAAAGCGCGGGGGAAAAGCGAACCCGATGGAATACCTAGCGCACCCAGTGAACCGCGCTCTACATTATGCAATTAGTACGTTTAATCAGTCTAATTGAACAGGCCGCCGCCGCCGCGCCGTTCGACAGAGAGATGCGATCGCGAACCCCGGCCTTTTACAATTAAAACGCGATTGAAAAGCTTCCAAACGTTTGCTGCAAACAAAAGGAAGGCGCAATTTCGGAAGTGGATCAAAGAGAGCCTCCGTGATTCTTCGTTACACGGTTTTTAAAAGGCAAATCGCGTTTCACACTTTTCTCTTCGGTCTAACTGCCTTCATCTTGCTCGACGTTTATTGTTCGTTATTAGTCGGATGTCGTTTATTCTTATTGCGTTGTCGTAACTTCGTTCGAGATTTATTCACGTCGTCAATGAATCTTTAAGATCTTCGTTTCTTGTAGATCCTAGTTGTAATCATCTTTTACACACGCTTAGCCATTTCCTTGCTTTTTTAATAATTTGAGTGAATTAAAGATAATAATATTTATTTATTTTATATATATTTTATATTTATATATGTACATATTATATTATATTTATATATATATTATATTTTATTTATATATATTTATTTATTTTACTATTATTATATGCTATTAATTTTGTGGCATTTCTTTCACTCTTTATTTTCACTCAGTTTAATTGCTAAAATTGATAAATAAGGTTATAAATAATCCTAACTGCACTCAGTTTCATTTTGGTCGCAACAGTTCAAGCCGTTCGAGTGTTAAAAACGTGTCAAAGATCCATACCCTTGTCATAATTATTTAGCACGATAGACAACTTATAATTTCGCAATGTTAGGTAATACAAGGATACTACGTCCAATAAGAGTTTTCCAACGAGAGCCATAAACAAATTGACTGGTCGATTCCGTCGGATCGAACTTTCGAACTTTCGACTGAAGAAACGAGAGCACTTTCCTAAACCGAATTAACACTTTTGTCTGACGCGAGTACAAACTTCCAGCAACACGTGTTCCCACCTCGAGACTAACAATTTATAATTTCTCCGGGACACAGATTTCTACGGCGAACCTGTTTGAACCCATCTTCTTAATCACAGCGGAGATTACAATTTTTGCGATTTCTAAAAGCGTTTACCGAACGGGTTCGAGGGTGACTGAACATAAAGCTGACATTCCATGCGGGTCGAGACCCGCGTGTCGAAAAGAATTTCTGTAGAAAGTTCGGCACAGTGTCGACGATTTTTCCGTACTCGTGAATGGCGCTTATCGATGGGTCGCGACGTCGACAGCTAACGTCAGCAATTACCGGTTTCACGGCGTCATCGTCGACAAACGACCGCGAGCGCCCGGTCGTGACAATGGTGTAGGGTAGTGCACGGTTAAATTTACATCGAGTCGGGAGCCGCCGTGTAAATTCCCGCGTACGGACTCATTTTTCTTCGAAGAACCGACAGTCGGGATTCTGCATTTAACACAAGGTTATCTCAATCTTTTTTTAATTTATCTTATCTTTATGGTCTTAATTTACAGTGATTAAAATTATGATATATCTATGGAGAAGTTATAGTAGAAATCGCTAAAAATCTGACTAAACTATCGATAAAGATCGAGAAATATTAATATATGAGTAAAATTTGTTATTTTAATAAATATAAGTCTTACTAAATTAAAAACATATTATAGTGCGGTATATAACACATCGTTTATATTGCAATATTGTTTTATTTGGTACGATAAATAAAAGAATAATAAAAATGAAACAAGAAACATAATAAATAAATAGAAAAATATAAAAATAGAATAGAAATAACCAGTTAGGAAATATTATAAAAGTAAAATTAATATTTTCGTTAATACGTTTACGAACACGATGTAATTGAATTAAAATTACGAATTAAGAAATAATAAATTAATACATAATCCTAGAGAAAAAATACGCAGGGAGGCAAAGAATGAGTATACGAAAGAAGAACATAAAAATATATCTTCCTTCTTCAAAATTCTAGGCTGTAATTTGGAGAGCTGTATTTTAGTGCCACTATTTTTCAAGAGCATTGTATTTGAATTGCACTTGTGATTAAAAGAATTAGCAAATGAATCAACAGAAAGCTCTGAATTACAAACATTACTACGTAATCGAAATACAATGTAATTAAATTGCAAAATTGAATTACAATACGACGGAATTAGCACAATACTCAGTGGGAGAAGGTTGTGGCTCGGTGATGTAAATTTAACCGTGCCCCACTGTAACACCGAGGCCACTTTTCACGCGTACGACGTCCGAAATCAATTGGAATTCTCGCGACCGAGCCGTATAAAATTTTCCGCGGCCGGACCGAGGAAACCGTGCCGAGAAACCGGTCAGATTTCACGACCGGTTCTTGCCTGCCCGTGGCAGCACACCCACGTGAACCCGGCACGATAAATACGATTGTTTATATGGCCCCGAGTGCATCGATTTATCCGGCCCCGCTCCGCGGAACTCCGGCCGCGAAAAAACACCGAGACGCAAACGAGTCAGGAAATGTTGGCGCGGGGTGGTCGTCGCATAAATTCAGCTTTTAACACTTGCTCTTCATTCTGTCACCGTGATCGCCGTGTCCCGGTGCGATTTACCACAGTTTTCGAGGAACACGATCGTCCCGCCGGATAAACGAACCCGTTGATTATGCTTGCAACAGACATCTCCGGAGATTAATCTCTAACTAAGTGTCTCGATTCTGTATAAAAATGAGATAAAACGAAAGAGCCGTTATTGCGCTTTGTACGGCAGCTGGTATATTCTTAAGCAGGAATAACGAGTGTGGTCCATTATAAACAATTTTTACGGCAATAGTCCGAAGTCTTTGTAAGCTACAAAGAACGTTGACTCCTTTTTAAACAGAATTACTTTTTCCGAATTGTGGACCGAACGACTTGGAATTTTTCCGAGATATTAGCCTGACTAATTCACTAGAAAATCATTTAGATCACTAGAAGATCATTTTTATGAGCTACAAACAATTACAGATAGCAGTTAACAACTGTAAGATATCTAGAGATTTTTGGCTCGGATACAAAATTGGAAACACATCAATACTAATTTCAATATTACGCCAACCAGTTGCAGCTTTTGCAAAATTTCTTTTCACTCTTTATGCAGTAAATTAGTCAATCTAAGGTATTCAATAAAATTCAAATCATTTATATAAATGTGTAGCGTACAATTTTCGCGGCTTTGTTTCCATGCACAGTGTTTCCTCCTTAGCGTCTCGCTTAAAGGTGCGTTTCTATCTCCAACATCTCGTGGCACGACCAATCACACAGGAGTAACGTAAAAATAACACAAAAAATTGTAGCAAAAGTACTGGATTAAATATTCTATAACAAACACGATTATTGAGACATTTCCAGTCCGGATAGCAACAGTATCTTAAAACTTATTTATTCAGTAATCATTTCCATTGTTTTACAGACTCTTATCGGTTGGAGCTCTTGAAATATTTCCGATTTTGATTTAACTCAAATTTATCTGCATCGCCAATGATTTCCATTGTTTTACAGAGTTTTATCAGCTCAAAGCTGTTTTGCGAGTTCCGTTTTAGCTCAAATTTATTTGCTCCGCAATGGTGTCCTTTGTTTCACAGAGTCTTATCAGCTCAAGGGTATTCGCTATCCTAACTTCGGTCTAACTATTCTCGTTCGTTTGTCCCTTTGCTTCGTTAAAAATTACAACGGGCTCGTGTTCGCCGAATCGTCTGATAAAATACTATGTGCGGAACAATGTTAGTCAGTCGGAATAACGAGGTCCTTCGAGTCGAGGACCGAGAGGAGGAGCGACGATGAAATATAGTCGTGGCAGCGAGTTTTATACGGGCCGGATAAAAAGTTCCGATACCGTGGGCAATGGTGGACAAAGTGTAAACGTGTTTGCATAAATCAACGCTGCGCAAATTGCTTGTAACTCGTTACACGAGCCGGTAATTCGTGGAAAAAAGCTGACGGTGTCGGGCGCATTCGGCAAATTTTTATCAAATAAAACCGGCCCTCTGTGGTGGGACCATGGGTAATCGAAATGCGTCCCGCGGCCAACCGTTGTCTGGATTCATTGAAATCGTGCTTGAGCTCGCTGCTATGCAAATTAACTGTTGTCCGAATTTTAATTTTGCCGCTAAACAATGCACGGTGCACAATGTTGTAATGAATTCTGGTGTCACGAGTTTCTGGGAAATTTTGTTTTATCGAAGAAGGATCCGAGCTGTTCTTTTGCACTGCAATAATGCTGAATCACTTGTAATCTCTGTCTTGTTTTAAATACTTTTGATGACACGTCAAAATTGCCGATGTCGAATTGTTTAATCTCTGAGATGGAGAATTATTTAATTAATTCTTTGGCTAAAGCTGCGTTCCTTTTGCATTGTAGTAATGTTGAATCACATGTACTCTTCCCTTTCGTTTTAAATATTTTCGATGACACGTCAGAATTACGGATATCATTTGTTGATTATTTATTTCAATAAAATATTTTATTATATATTTGGAAAATATATAGATATTTCCGATGTCCCTCAGTTGAATTGTTATTGAATATATATATTTTTGTTAGATTTGGTTAACAGTTTCATCTATAGTTGTTGAGATTACGCGGATGGGAAATGATTAAATAAGTTCTTGTTACTTTCACAAAGTAAAATAGTCATTTCTGGATCTTCGTAGATCTGATGAAATTATCACAGTTCTCACGGAACTCGTTAACAAGAATAAGAAAGTTCTCAGATATAAATCGCTTCAATTGAAGTTCTTGATTCATAAGATGATCCACGTTCAAGTACAGATATTATACTATATATCTAATGAGATACCCATTTCACATAGAGCCAACTACTCTATTGTACTCTACGTTGATTTCTACAAACGTTGATTTTCCAAGAATATAAATTGTTCAACAAATTCGTTCCTCTCTTCCCAACACGAATTGAAAGATGAATTCATGGGAGAAATAATCGAATTAAGTATTAACACATTACCTACGGTCATTATTCAGAAATTTTTTAAAACATTGTTACTCGCAGCTCAGTTTTCCAATAAAGATTAGAATTTCCCACGTAAATGTGTAAGACGTCTTGAGTTACATAATAAGTAATTTAATAATTCCTTTTTGGATGATTAACCTATTCTAGCTGTATTTGGTACCCTTTTCTTGGCCAATGCAGCATAGCTTTTTAAGAAATTTCGCATTTTTATGTTTTGCTTTATAGTGTTCGATAATCTTGCTGATATAATATATAATAATTCAACGTAAAAGTAGTTATATTTTACTTATCTTAACAAATTTTATTTGCGTTGTTCTTTCTCGTTTTCTTTCATTCTTTATTTTGTCTGCTTTTTCCCGTTTTATTCTTTTTGCTATTAATCTTATTCGCATTTTATCTTTTTCATTTATTCATTTTCAATTGTATGTATCCACCAGAAGCAATATATATAATACTTACTAGTATCGAAGATACCAATTTCAAAGAAGAAAATATGAATAATAATTCGACTTTATGCATTTATGGCAAAATTAAGTAGTTGCAATTTGAAAGAATAAAGATATCAAAAGAATTTAGGAACGTCAATAAATTATTGTTAATCTATTAGAACATTCTACTTAGCTTCCATGTTGACAATTTTTACTTTGCATAAAAATCCACAGAGTCTAATGCAGACGAACAGAAAAGGTGAGCTGGCCGCAAATGGTACATTTACCGTGTGCGGGAAACGTTAACAAAAACTTTGGCGTTATCAAATTTTCGTTGGTCTAACTGGTTTCGCGACAACGTGCGACGCTTGGCACGGCGACGGAGACGATCGGCCGCCGTAAGATCGTTTATTTAACAGCTTCCGACGCTTTTGACACCTCCGCGGACGCTGCCGCGTGTATCGCCCCGCTCTCCTCGGCTAATATTTGCCCCGAGTTCGACGAGAATTCCTGTTTGCCTCGACGTTATTCGGAAATTGAGATATCGGGACACCGAGGAGCCGTGAATCACACACGGCCGCACACGCTCGCAGGCGCGTAACATCAGCGACTTACGGCGGGCTTCTCTCGCCCGTTAATCCCGTCCTCGTTATCAAGAGTTTCGTAATCATCGGCACTGGATCCGCGCGACACCGCGCAGCCTCGTTTTCGGTACGGAAAGTGCAAGGAACTCGGTCAATATTTCCAAGGCTGATGGAAACGCAGACGGCTCGGCGAACTGAAACTTCGCGCAGTTCCCAGATAGATATCCGCGGAAACTACACGAGTTTCTACTTATAATTATCTCGGCTGTTTGGCTCGGCCCGCGCCCGATTGCAGACACGGCGACGCCTTTTTCTCCGTGGAGTTTGTTTTTCGCGTGTCGCGGCTCTGCGCGCGATAAAATCTGGAAATTCGTGGCGGTTCAACTGCCTTTGGATATTTTCGTACTGAGATCTAACATTAAAACGAGCTGTTATGGCCTTTTTTATCAGTTGTAATTTGCGAAGATAAGTAGGGTTCACTGTTTCCTTCGCTTCTTTTGTACATCCTTTCGTATGTATAAGTAATATCTCATATGAGATTTCATTATTAAAAAAGAATTTAATTAATTAAACATTCGAATAATAGTTTTAGATAAATTTCGAAACAATTCGGATACTGTCCAACTCTGGAACAAAGTATAAGCTCGGCACTTCTGGAATAAGATCAATAGTTCCGATGTCGTGAATATGTCCACGCTCTTTCACAATGGTCTAACGAAAGATCGGCGATCCGTCACAGTAAACGCGTCGATCCCACGTCCTGTAAATTACTGGAAGGCGTGAAAATATCCACAATAATGAGGTTCCCGTGTGAAAACCCGGTAAAGTCGGACGTTAATGGCGTTAATCGTCCAAGCGATATTGCCTCGGCGTGACCTTATCGTCGCCCGCTTCCGGGCCTCCAATAGCGCGAATCAATTCCCACGATGCTTTCACTGTGGCCCGATACGTCATTATCGGCGCGCAAATGATCGCCGTTTGATAAACGATGGATCGTCTAATGCGCGACATGTTCTAACGAACCCGTCAACGAAACGCTATCCAAGATGCGCCGCGATTCGATGGCATGCGCGCCTCTAACCTTCCGCAGTCGGCCAAAGTGCCATTTTATCATCGACCAAAAAAATGCAGTCTTTCATCAGCGAATGCTAATGCAAAGTATCGCTCACGGTAACTCAATCATACGTATAAGGAGATGCAATCTTGTGTGGAAGTCACTTGTAAGCACTCAATGATGGGATCCTTAAGAAACGCGGTCCTGCAGTTTTAATCTTTATTTTAATCACATTAGCATTATGACATCAATTTTATAATATTGACTTAACGTTATTTTATCTTATTTATGTATGTAGTTGTTTATTTATTTATTTAGCATCGCCAGGCCAAATGCCCTTTTAATATTTCTGCAAGAATTCAACATAATGATAATAGTAACGGTAATAAAATAATGATAAATATGAAAATGGAGATGAAGACGATATGATTACGTTATTGATGTTTTATTAATTTATTAATATAAATATATTAGTATTATTTATTATTCTATGACATACATTACAATATATTATTGGCGATCAATTAGTTTTCTTCATTATAAGGATATTCCTTAAATTAATTTCTTGAGCGGTGATTTAATCAAAACTGAAAAATTTTAATACTCTTTGTGGTACAATTATGAGTAAAAAATCTAATATTATGGATGTCATGCATTTACGGTAAAAATCAGCAGATAGAATGGAAAAGAATAAATATATTTAACATAAACTGCACCAATAATTATAGACAGTATTTTAATAATTAGCCAATTCGGTAGAAATATTCAGACAACAGTTTCTAATTAGACCACTACTGTAAAGAAAAGGGATACAAAATACATTGACAATAA
Source organism: Augochlorella aurata (assembly GCA_028455555.1). Taxonomy (NCBI): domain Eukaryota; kingdom Metazoa; phylum Arthropoda; class Insecta; order Hymenoptera; family Halictidae; genus Augochlorella; species Augochlorella aurata. Next base: position 4,639,401 of record CM052158.1, on the reverse strand, counting down.
AAGTTCTACGTGGCTAGCTAGTAAATCAAAGCGACCAGTACAGAACCACAAAGTTGCAAGTTTCATAGGGCTGCGCCGCGTCGTTCGTATGTCACGGTTCTTCGCGAACGATGAAACTGCAGTTTAGGTCTGCGGTGGCGTCGCCGTGGTTTTCACCGCGGAGGATCATTTTTTTCCGCGATGATGGAGCCGCTGGATCGTCTTGACTGACAGCAAAGTCGTCTTCCAGGTGAACGCCGGGTCACGAGCCGGTGGTTCATCGATTCCATTCCACTTTCTACGATCCTCGATGATCCTTTCCCGTGGCCTGGGAGTGGCTACGATCAGAGCTGTCAGTTTAGAGACAATGAGCGTGTCTCATCCTCCAGCGAGGGCCCGACAGCGACGATCACGAGATCTCCGGCATCTCCTCTTCGGCCTCGGTGACGAGAGAGTTTCTAATTTATGAGGGGAAACGCGAACGGCTGAATAGTTTTCGACGATTCGGTACCGAGGATTTTTCTCGACGGGAAGCGATCCTGGTATGCTCGGAGTCTCATTGTCATCCATCCGGTCGAGTAACGCAGGCTCTGGCCAAGGCTAGAGTGAAATCTCGGAGCGATTCCGATGAAAAATGCGGGATTTTTTAATGGATTCGTGGCGGAAAGATTTACGGTACTCTAGGGAGTTGTTAACGAGCTTCTGGGCTGAGATCGAGCAGTTAATTTCCTGATGGTTAGGTACTTCAGGATTAAATAGGTTCTTCCAAGTAGACATGACTCTGTTCATTTGTTGCTTCTGAAGTGAGATTTCAAGCAGTAGACAGTTTAGTTAGGGTTCTATGTTGATACGTTATTTTCAATTGATCCAAATTGTCCTGTCTTATTCATTTAGCAAATTTCTACTTTGTCTGAAGACGTGCTATATGTTATTCATGATTCACTGAGCAAAGCTGAAGTAATCATGGTTTTTGTACCTGCTAACTGTACTGTATGTTCTTTGTCACGTTATACAATGATATTACCAACGAATTTTTTATTTTTTAGAGTTTGTAATAATATTAAGTGTTATTTGAAATATTTGAAAGTATTAACTAAAGTGCATTGAATAAATTCTCTGAATAAAAAAGAAAATTTTTACACTATTAAATTATATTTAAAATTACACTTACATTATTAATTGATATCTAAAATTATACTTACATTATTAATTGATACTTAAAGTTATACTTACATTATTAAATTATATCTAGAATTATACTTACATTTCTAAATTGCATTTAAAATTGTACTTACATTATCAAATTATATTTGACATTATACTTACGTTACTAAATCCAATTTAGCGTTAGCCATAACGACTGGTTTCTAATGCTGTCTTTCACAATTCCTGTTTCCACAAAAATTCAACGAGACACTTTTAGACGAACGTCTTTATTCAAGCATACATTATAACATAAATTGTACGAAGTTCAAATAAATCAAATCGTACCAGTGTTTATAGGACTTTATAAGAATTGTAAGAGTTTTAATATAGAATCTAACTCCCCATCGCTTATAAAACGATCGTTTATAAAATGTTTTGAGTCGATTTCCGAGCAAGCAAGTCAAGGCATTGAACCAAAATGAAGCACCCTTTGGCGAACAAAGCAGAAACCTCAGCATCGCAGAGAGCCGAAGCAACATGTCGGAGGTTGTTTCGTGCGGAGATTACTAAAAGCCCTCCGATCCCGTGATAGCATATCGTGGCATCGTAGATCATTGTCTCGCGTAATATATCGGCATCTCCAAGGGACGATTATCGATGATCGGCCGTGTAAATCACGTCCGAGGACTCTCGAGCCGATAATTTATGACGGCGTTCTATTGGCTGGCCACGATGACAAGTCGCGCCCCGGAACAATTTATTGCGGGATCCAATCGTTCGCCAATGTCAGCTCTTCTTTTTGTTGTCATCTCCTTGACGCGAAAGCGACTGTGCAGCCCGCGAAACCGTCGAAGCTTCCGTACGCGTAAATAGCGCCGCTGCTTGCGAAATGCGTTCTAACTGCAACATATTTCCCCGCCGGGATCTGTTTACTTTCAATTTGGTCTCTGGGGACACTATTCTATGCATTCAAAGCGGTCGTTTTAGATGGTATCTGTGTCAATGCTTGATCGGGCTATTGACCGACTCTTGTTTGATCCGTACATATGCGTACAACGACTTTTGCGACCGCGCTGCGACTATTGTCTTTAACGATGTCTGCGGTAAGACCAATTTTGCAATTAACGAATGACATTTGGGACTCTTATTTTGAAAAAATTGACTAGCTTAATCTCGAGTTACTAGACTATTTTTTATCGACTTAGAGAGAGAATTCTACTTCGCGAAGAATATATTTCATTCGCAAGACCGCGTCCTGTTTCATAAAAGTTAAATAAAATCCGAGGTTATTAAAATCTCCCTCGAATGTATAAACAGGAGGATATATAACATAATTAGAAACGTCCTTCGAACGCAATTAAATAAGTTACGTTCGGCCAGGTAATGCTGTTACGAACTTTTAATCCAGTGTCGGTCTCATGGTCGACTCTGGAGACAAGGCGAAAAGAACTTCCGAAGCACGAACATTGCATTATAATAATCGATTATTCAATTTGCTTTCAGCAATAACAAAGGAGGCTCGTGGCATCGTGGACAGAGTTCCCAAAGGTCGAGCCCCAGCCCTATTCGACGCCATCACGTGCAGGATGTAGCCGCGCCTCACACGGCTCCTGTTTCCGTGAGTATTCGATCCACACCGGAAACACGATTTTCTCTTTTTTCCGTGGGCTGTTGATCGCTCGATTACGACCACTTCTCACGCGGGGAACAATAACCGATTTGCTCGCTGAACGTCGAGGAACGATTACGGGACGAATTATTTAATCGTTTAACACTTTCGCTCTTTAATGCCTTAAGTGATCTACGATACTCAAGAGTCTGGTCTAGAGATTGCCTCGGTTCTCTGTTATTCAATTTGCCAGGTGAGATAGTTGTCTTCTTATCTAACCAATCGGCTGTTTTTCACGAGTATACCCGTCAGGAAGAAACGGTAACATTTTGTGTTATGAAACGTATTTTATATTCTTTATTAAGTTATGTATTTCATAAGAGTTGAATTTAAACAAAATGTGAAGAAAATCAAAGATGTACTGTACAGTTGCAGTAACACTTTTCAAAGAGATTGCAACAGCTAATTGGTTAATGTAGAGAATGGAAATAGGAAAAATAAATGGTGTACAACATTTTTGATTTGGACGCGATTAAAGTTTTAATAAATGTTTTAAGGGGCTAAATCTATTTGCATTCTGTGGACCCTAACCTGCAAAACTAGCATTGAATGTTTTAGCTCAGAAATTAATTTTTTAATCTGAAGAAACCTGCGCTATTGCAATATGCACTTGATTGGGCACTATATTATTTTGTCTGAAATTAGTATTTCAAGAAAATAATTCATCATCCTCCGAAAATAAACTGCTTTCAACACGAAAACGTTCCATAAATTGAATCTTACAGTTTTCGAGGAAAAAATTGCTATTCTCGACCTCTTGGAGAACCCTCCAAATGAATAATAGCTGAAACTGCAAATAAGCGAACTCGCTGGACAACAAAATCCTCGTTTTTCTTGCAGATACGTATATTTTGAAAAAGCGTAAACTTTTCGCAGTTAGACGTCTATTAAAACTTCCTTGACGGTTCCCACAGTGGTCTTGTTCGCTGAAATTGTTTTCTCCATAGATATTTCATTCGCGCACGCCGCAATATAATTTAAACTTGACTGGTCGATTAAATTTTGGGTTTCCCTTCGCTGCCCTATTAAATTCCGAAGCGTATATTGAAACCAGACAACGCAATCTACTTCTCTCTGCATTCTGCGAGCCATTCGACCAGCAGAATTGTTGAAATTTGATTCTTCCGCCGCTAAATGTCATCGATGTTTAGTTATGACTAGACTGCAAATTTTCGTGCAAAACAGAAATTTTCTCCATGAATTTCAAGATATTACTGTTGACGAAAATTTAGTTTTAATTATTTAAAAATAACACGCCTGTGCCCTTTTATTATTTTTATGTTTTTCTATATTTCACGTTAATCTTTTTTCTCATAAATGCATAAAATTTACAGTCTAGTTACTCGTTTTAAATAAATTAAAAAATCAGATTTCAAAATGTAGAATAAAAATAAAAGTAAAATGTAGATATAGATGTATATATGTAAATACACATCGCGTAACTGATTTCTCGAGCTGTTAAAGATCACGTAATTGATATCTCGAGCTATTAAAAGTCGTATAATTGATGTCTTTAGTTACCAAAGACCATGCAATTGATGTCGTAAGCTGTTAAACATCAATTAATTGCATCCATTTATTAAACCATACCGGCGTAAGGAATATTCGACAATAATCTTTTAATTTATAAATAATCTCGTTAAATGCAACGTACACAGTTTGTATTAAACGCTAAAGAATTTAATAAACTGTCCCACGAGAATGAATTTTTCCTAGTAGTATTACTTGCTTGATAATTGGTAATTCGCCTGCACCGTACTTCCTCGCTAATGAGCAGGTACATACAATACCCTCAAGTTTCTTAATTACAGTAGAACCTCGATTATCCCAGCCAAGTAGAGTGACACGAGTGTTCGGACGGAACAATAGTTACTTAATTACGCTGGAGATTTCATTGATTCATAAATTGTGAACGCGAACAGTAGTTGGCTGATAGAGAATTCTGAAATACGTTGCATTCTATGTATACATTCATAGTTACAGTGACCGTAATTAACACTAGCGAGTCTTAAACACCATTAACGCGTATTGTTGTATAATAATGACTAGATTTTTACACAGCTAATAACAATTATTATATTATTATACTAGTAAATTATACTATACTTATTATATAATTATTAATTATTATAACGTATGCTCGATCATCTAAAAATTTGTAACAGAAACGTTTTTAAAATGTCTTTGACCATTTTTTTGCACGCGTATGAATTTTATTTTGTAATTGTCGTAAAAATAATTAAATAATATTGTTTCTTTATTTTTTTTATATTTTATTATTTAAGCGCAGTCAAATATAGTTTGCTTAGCCTGCCATAATATTTGTTCAATAGAGGATTAACTTTTGTTAGCAATAATTCTTTGGGCCTTTTTATTCGCAAACGTTGAAATTAATCACTGTATTCGGAACGTCCGAACGAGAGCATGCTCGGATAGGAGCTGTTCTATTATTCAAACGAGAGAGGCATTCCTCGAGGAACGCTCTCGAATGTTTAAAACATTTTAAAGATCGCCGCTCCCACGTTCTCCACGTTTTAAAAAGTTTCGTGGTCGATTCGCCGGCGGCGGGCTTTCGGAAACTTTGTTTCCTCGTAGAAGTTCCGGGGCAGCTCCCTTCAACTTTTCAGCCACTTCTAGAGCGTCCCGGCGCGGTCGATAAAGCGTTTCGAACTGCTTCGCCGATTCCACCGGAATTATCGCTGATTTTCGTAGGCGTATCTGACGAGCGCGGCAGCGTCTCGAACTCCACACGCGGTGTAGCGTTACTTCGAAAAGCCCTCGCCGTGTCTCCGAAGCCTCTTCAGACGTCCAGGCTCCGTGGGACTTCAGAGTTCAGGAGACGCTAAACATGTCCCTCGAAGCTTTTCAGACGTTCCGGCTACGCGGTCACTCGAAAAGTACCGGACGCACCCTCTTGAACGTCTTTGGGCGTCTTCGCTCCGTTCCTCAGTTCTCGGTCCCCGTATATTAATTTCACTTCACACTGTGAATGCCACTTGAAACTTTTAATTGCTATTTTGCCACTCTAAAGTTTCATTATACCGCATGAATCGGAGCTTTTTAGGGTAAAATGTAAGAGGCTTACAGAAGCGACCGCTGCAATAAATCTGGTCTTCTTGGATTTTATGTTACGGAATATGTTGTTCCGCTTTCGGGAAGCTTTTGTGGGCTCTGAATGTGGCAGCCAACGTGTTAAATGTTTCACATAAAGATTTTAGTATCGAATTGTTGTATATTTAGTAGCTACTGTGACTGTGTGCTTGCTAATCTCAGACGCAACTTTAGAAATAAATAAAAAGAAAGATTTTCATAAGGTTGTTCTTAAAACGGAATTTATTTAAATATACACGACTTCAATTCAATGTACTATTTGCCTGTTATATTTTCTTAAAAGAGTTTTAATTAACCTGTTTTCGAGAAAATACAAACATTAAGAACATTTCTACTGTATTTTTAGAACGATCTTTTCTCTTACTCTGATTCTCACAGAATTGATCATAAAAGTAATTTACTTGAATGTTTTATATTGTATTATTTGCCTTGTTATATTATCATAAAAGTGTTGTAGTAATTAGTATTTTAAATAAAATGCAAACGTTGCAAGATTTATATCGTAATTTTTAGAATGAGAGTTCTTTTAATGGACGAAATATTTTCATAAAATCATTCATCAGAAAAATTTCTCTACTTATCACTTAGATTGAAATTATAATTCACGCTAATATATGACCATAAAAGAATTTGATTTGAGGTTATTATCGAAGCACTTGCATCTGCTAGGACGCGTCCTTAACCAAATTTCGTCGCGATCAGAATTCGAGGAAAGCTTGAAATCGTCGAGAGCGAAACGCGAGCGTGTCGAAATCGTGTCGCGCTGTACCGAATCGGCGATTCGTGTCGCGAAATTCGTCGAAGTCCGACCGATGGTTCGAATTCTACTAATTGCTCGATCAGGAGCGCCAAAACCGGAGGAACACGTCCGAGCCGCACGCATAACGATCCCAATTAATATGGCGAGCGACGTGATAAATTGCCGCGAGGAGCCGTTCTGTTTGCGGCCCGTGTATAACCGTTGCGGATAAATCCGACAACCTGCAACAGTACGACAGTCGGATGAAACAACAATTTCCCGGGATTAATTAAGCTAAGTCCAAGGAACTCGACGTTCCTAGACCCCTCGGTTCCCAAGTTTGCCCGAGAAACTCCGGGGAGAACAGCCGAAACTTCTGTACCCCGTGAACTTTTCGTCCGGCGAGCATTTGGTTGTGATTCTTGGACCGTTCCGGTCATAAAACGCGTTCTACTATGAAGTTACTCTTCCATAGTAAAGCTGGTACAGTGTTTATCATGCAAACCGCTGGACGCAAACGCTCGTTTCGCATTGGATCTGGAAAAGTCCTACTGTTGGATGAAAATGACACTTTTCGTCTCAAATTGTCTTCTTCGAGTTTATTACCTTGTGCTGTTCACATCTACCTGGCAAAAAGGTATTCCGACACCTTTTTGAACGCCATTACGTTTTGAAAATTCGACCAAATTACTTGAATTATTTTAAGTGTTAGTAGGGCTCGTTTACTGAACGGTGTCTGAGAAATTTTCTGAAATTAAACTTTTGTTCTAAGATCAAATAAAAATCTAAACAATGCGGGTCTTTTTATTTTATATGTCATTCTTATCAGTTGCAACCTATAAAAAAAGTCTAAATAAAATATAACTAATTTGGTACAGTTTTTAAAAATTGTGTACCGTTTTAAAAGGTGTTCGAATAATTTCGTGAGAGTCTGTAGATTACAATAAATTTAGTAGCTGGTTTAAATCATCGGCTATGAGTATGTGGTGTTCGTGGACAGATACATATTTGGACACTTGTAAAATTTGATAACTTTTCTAAGATTGAACAAAATGAGCCGAATTATTTTTTAACGTTACAAGGATTAGTTTGCGAAAAGATTTATCCAAAACTAATAATTTGATGAATAATTATTATAATGTTAGAAAAGTTATTCCGTTTTAAAGTGCCAACATATTTATCCATGATCGTATCTTTTTCCAAAAGAATTTTTAGAGATTTCCAGAATTATTGGTTTGTAATTGTTTCTACTGCAAGTTTGAATAAATTAATCCAGTCGTCAATTTTTTGACAATTAATGCTCTTGATCGTTTTCTTCAATCATTTAATCAAATTAAAAATTTCAGTCGATTGAAGTTCACCACTGTTACGAAATTAAGGAACTGTTCCACTCAACCTAATGGAAAGAAGCAATAACTTTGACTAATTTTAAAACAAAGTCCCTTTAGAAATGAGTTCTCAAAAAATATTCGTCGCAAAGTGCGAAGCAGCTGACGAACTTAAATTTAATAAATAAATAATTACTACCTATTACACCTATAATTTACTTAGTAAATAATTGCCACCGATAATGAGCTGTTAAATTCTGGTGTTTTCTCAAACCAAAGATCACATCGGAATGCTAAAACTGCCGCATGTTACTTGATCTAGTTCAAGCAACGTGAAAATTGCCGGAGCCAGTTCTCCTTTCTCGATATTTGGAAAATCGTGGGCCACGGCTTTCCAACACCACCGCCTTCTGCTTCGTTGATTCCGAGCTCCATTTATCAATGAAATATCAAGAACATCTCGAGCCGTTGACGCAGGCACCCTCCTCGCTATACCCATTTCTTCCGCCGGTAATTTACTGATCTTTTCGCGGTCCCGGAGAGCCATACGTCACCCGCAGCGTCCCAAATAGAATCCTGGAAAGGTATCAATCATGGCCGCGAGTGACGGATTGTCCCAGAAAACCGGGCAACCCGGCCTGCTTTGAAATCTGCGCCACGGTGTCGCATTAGACTGCGGTTACAGTAGCGTAAGCGTTGTCTGCCGGAATCTAGGTCCCATCGTGCCTGACAGTTTATTCCACAATCTTAACACTCGCAGTGCCATGTCGTGCTGAAATCATGTTCGGTAGTGACAAATCTATTTCGGTAGCGCTGCGCCAGTGGAGCGTGCAATGTACCGCATCGGAAGTCGGGTCACAGTTTGTAACATTCATTTTTAGCTTGTTGCGGTCTTATACTGGGGCAAACTGAATACGTCAAAAATCACTGATTCCAAATTCTATTGTTATCCGATCAGCAGACACTCGTGGAAATGGTTGATCACTTTTGAATATAGAACAACTGTTCTAAAACTACCCCAAATGATTTTAATTTTTCTTAGACTAAACTTCGGGAAAAAAGACAGGACACTTTCAAATTAATGTATTTTTTATTCATTTGACATTACAACCAAGCTTTTGTTCATACTTACTGAATATTACAATAAACGCATACAAATGAAATAGAACTCAATTTAATAATGTAATCTAAAGCCAGTCCAAACAATTCTAATAGAATATATTTGATCAAAATGATAGTACATTTGACAACAATAAATCAACGAATGATATTTAATGCTTAATATTTTGTGGCTTTTCATTTGCATTTAATAACAACCATCATCCTTTCTAGCAAAGATTTAGTGAGTTTTTTTAACAGTTTCTCGCTGTAATTGCTCCCACTACTTATGACAGAACCACAAAATAGTAAGCCTTAAATAACAATCCCTTGATTTATTACTATACATAATTTTTAATTAAATCTGTTATCATTTCAGGAGTTATATTTCCTTAAAAATTCTTTTTTTTTAATAAAATAAAATAATATTCTATATAATATTTCATTCAAATAAAATAAATAAAAGTAAAATCTTGGTTGTAATGTTAAATAAATAAAGATTACGTTAACTTGTCTGTTATCTTTTTGTCCCGAAGTGTAGTTTAATAGACAATAACTGAATGTGAAAACATTGTAGTTTGACCGAATAACAAACAAAAATGTTCAAAATGGTGTTTCTGGACTTGTTTATCCGAACCTGAAACTAAAATGTAAACAATGCGTTTCTGCGACGGCTTTGATACTTATACTCCTTTGTAATAATGTAAAAGGTTCGGGAGACATAACTTTTGATTCGCTATGAGCTTTTTCAGTATTTTATTAAATGAAATTGCTATCAAGCGAAGTGCTGTTTGACGAGATTGCGGGCTGACATTTGGCGCACCCTCTAACTCACTGAAGCGCAGAGATTGCCTCTGCACGAATATGCTTGCTCTGTAACCACGATTTATAGTCATGCTTTTTGTCAGTAGATTCAAGTGATACGTTATCTTTGTACGAATTATTCACTTTCGTTATCTTTCTGCGCAAACATAGCGCAAAGAAACGTAGAACGTAGGAAATAACTTTTATCAAAATTCATCAAAGGATGTCCTTTAACTCCGTTGGTAAAAACAATGTTAAATAAAAATTATTAATACGTTGACTGCGAAGTCTATTTTGAATAAATCTGTTCCAGCTGCCGATATCTCTTTTTTCTTAAATAAATAAATAATAAGAAGTAAAAAATAATCATGTGTAAAGAAGAATAAGCATAAAGAGTGATAATAAGTAAAAAATAATAATTGGTAAAAGATAATAACAAACAAGAAATAATAATAAATAAATCCTTTTTTCGTTAGTAATGAACCTTTAACATGGTTGCTAGCCAATGTGTTAAAAGGTATCTTTTGTCACCGCCGATAGAAATAGTATTAAGTAGAAACTACTTTCCGAATAATCCAATTTAGCAGACCAAATATATCGACGAAAACGTTCATTTCTAAACTCGGAGAACGCGCTGAAACTGCTGAAAGACAACAGTGGAATCCAACCGATTGATCCACCTTTGCCAGCGGTTTCCCCGGTCGTGTTTAGCTCGAGAGGTGTAGGCTAACCGCCTAAGTACTACATGGGAAACTACACCAGCCCGAACCACGTCAACGGTAACCACAATCTCACGTCGCGCACCACGGCCCATTATATTCATTGTATTCAGCGACATTGGCACAGGAATAGGGGTCGTCGAAAGAAAAGCTGTCGTACGATGCGCTGGGAACGGCGGGATTCGGTTCCCGGAATCGGGAATCATGGCTCGGACGTTTCCGACTCGGCTACGCCCGATCCGCGGGGACGACGACGCGATCGGATCGAGATCGGATCGGGATTGAGATCCAGGGTATTCGGGATCCGTGCTTTCCGAGCCGCATCGGCGCGAGCGACGATGCATTCCGGGTCCGTGCCGTGAGATCGTCGAATTCCCTGCGGCGATGCAAATCTTAGATACGTTATCGTGGCAGCAGGCAATGTCAGCCACCCCCGCGAATACTTCGCCGCTCCGGGGTTATCGCAACTTCAAACGATTACGCAATATCGTGATATCGAAGACTTCGTCGACCTGGCGACTTTATTAACCCTTGTGTCAATAACCTGAGATGTCTTTTGCGCATTCTCCTCGAAATATTTTTTATTCTCGTTGAAATATTCAATATCCGGCATTTTCTATCGATATGTTACGAGTCTACAATTTTGTTATCAGAAAAAATATACTAAAATTGGACGATAAAGTTTGTTCAATAACCCGGTTGCCATTATAGGAGAAAAGGATAGGCGGTGTAGATGGAAGTAGGAATTCTCCAGACTGTTAATAAAAGTAATACTTTATTGCGGTGATAAATATAAAATAAATAAAAGTGAATGTTTATATAATTATATAAATGTTATATAGATCAGTAACCTAATATAGGTGCATATTATAAGGATATCCGGCTCGACAATTTTGCTTATTGTCATAAGTAAACTGTGGATTTTTGTGCAAAATAAAAATTGTCGAAGTTAATTGTAAGAAACATAAGTTAGATAAAAATGTGTGCAAGTGATTAAATGAATGTCTTGTTTTTCTTTATCTTTGAACTTCGTAGAATTATAAAATAAGAAACCAGTTATTTTGACCATGTTCGAATGGATAAAACCGTATAGATTAACAAGGTTCACTGATATTTTTGTCTCATTTTCATAATGAGTAATTTGTTCGTTGACGAAGATAACTTTTCTCTGATTCTAGTTACTGTGAGTGGACGTATGAGAATAAGAATTTTCATAAAGATATAGTTATGATTAATCCGAAATAAAAACAGCAGAAATATATGTGAATCTAATCCTAGATAAACGGTTTACTACATTTTATTCTTAATTACTATATAAGGTTACAAAAAAATGTAAAAACTTTGACTCCTTGGAACCTGTCAAAACGACGGATCAGTAATGTTTAAATTTATCTAACATTATAAGAATGCAGTCGAAATTTTTCGACTGCAATAATTTCTTAGAAGAGAAAAAAAAATTGATGTTTATCGTGTGCCTTTTATTCGAAACTTAAATACTAATGACAAGAGATTAGAATTTTATTCCAATTTTAAAGAACTAAATAACATCCATACTCAACAAATTATTACTAGAAATACTCATCGCGAATTATACTCGTCAAAATACGATAAGGGGTTAATATTTTACTATCGCAATTCGCCGAAGAAGTAGTGTTCTGTTTCGACAGCATAATTTTTATGCTATTCATGAAACTTTTCAGCGTACCGGATAGCTTCGAGAATAGATATTGGAAAGCTTAGGCTCGTAGTGTGCCGATCGAATGCAAAAAGAAAGCAAAACTCTTGATGCCATGGGGATCGCGTGACCGTTCTTGCAGCCAGGACACCGAGACTGTTTCACACGGAGAACCGGAAGACAGTCGATAGAATTTCATCAACGCCTTCGATTACACTCGACTTCTAATTGGAGCGTGCTAATATATCGATTGCATTATTGCGTTTGACTATACGAGCATGGTGTACCGTGACTCCCGGTACCGACCTACATGCATCATTCACAAGCGACGACAGCGTGCACCGGTTCGTTGACATTGCCTGCAACAATGCCACGTCGGATCGACTGTATCTCCCACGTTTATGCACAGGTTACTATCGCCCGGGACAAGCATTTATCCTGACAATTAGACGGGACCGTGGACAGAGAGCCAGGTGCGCAGAAACGCGATGTACAGTGTTACCTGTTACCAAAAACTTGACCAACATGCAGTATTCGAGCTTCATAGCAGCAAGAAGCCACTTTGGTGCATAATGTATTATATACATTTCACAGATATCTATGTTAGACAATTTATTACTGTACGTTTAGATTAGACGATCTATTGCTATACATGTATATTAGACAATTTATTATTGCATAGGTATATTGGCCAGTGTATTGCTACACATTTATATTGTGCAATCTATTATTCCACGTGCATATTAGACAGTTTATTTGTGTATATTTATATTATTGTATTATTATATATGTATATGGACTGTTCATTGCTATACATTTATATTAGACAATTCATTATCTTTGTACATTTATATGAGACGATTTACAAAAATACAAATTGCTAAATAAAATTCTAACTGATCCTAAGAAGGCCGAATTATCTTTTGGTTGCAAAAGGCTGGCCGTGTTAACGACGATAATTTCGCTTGCTGTATCGCGTGCCCCGATGCTCGTTAATTCCGTAGATTTCGTGGTTCGGTAACGACGCCGTTCTATGGTTTCCCACGGCTTCGAAATTACGCCAATAAATACATCGCGGTGGCGTGCGATCGTCTAGGAATTATAATGCAGACATGTGATGGAGCCTTGATGATCAACCTTGCATGAAGATGACAATTCCGATATGCATACGAGATTACTGCTGGGATTTTAAAAGCAGCCGACACTGGCAGGATGATTATAAATGGCAAATTTGCGCGATCCATGAAATTCTGTTTAATTCCAGCTCGTAAAAATTAATCCGCGAAAATGGAAATTTATGAAAGTGGTCGCCAGTGCGATCTCCAGCTGGACTGCCAATAAATTATGCAACGAAAGTTAATTTGACAGGGGAAAAAAGAGCCGAGACAACTTTGATTATGCAGCAGGAACTATTAATTTGGCGACCTTTTCTGGGGATGTTCCGGAATTAGTGTTCAGATGAATCTTTTCGAAGTTCGGCTCGAGGTTCACGTGAAATTGTTTGCCATGGTCGCGTAATTAAAAGCGGATCAAAATGACGCGGCCGGTTTTGCATCAATGCATGCAAGGAATGTATTGTAGAACATGTAACAATGATGTACGACGACTGTCACAATAGCTGTCTGTTCAACAATGAGCTGCCAGGTATCATAAATCAAAAGCAATTCTGGGGGAGACAGGTATTACGACTAGCTGCGAATTTTTACATACTTGCAATTCAACATTATTTTATCGAAAGACAGTTGCTATTATTTATTTAATCCTTTGCACTTTAATACTAAATCCGAATGTTATTCGTTCTTTTTAAAAGGGAATAAAATTTGATATTTCCGTTATCAAAATCTAAGGTCAGAATGTTCAGAGAGATTTTACTGAAAAATTATTCGAATAAGATTTTATTCCATCGAGAATTAATTCGATTAAGAATTAATTCGATTACAAGTTAATTTGGTTAAAAATATATTCGATTACGAATATATTCGATTACGAATATATTAGATTAAGAATTAATTCGATTAAGAATATATTAGATTAAGAATTAATTCGATTAAGAATATATTCATTCATAAATTTACTCGATTACGAATATACTCGATTAATAATTTATTCGATTACGAATATATTAGATTAAGAATTAATTCGATTAAGAATATATTCATTCAAGAATTTATTCGAATAAAGAATTATTCTACTCAATAAATAGAATAATTCATGACGAATAATGAATAATCCTTATTCGAATAAAATATTCGACCGAGAAGTATTCACTTAGACAATTATCTTGGACAATTATTTATTAGAAACAATTTGTCCAACTATCTAGGATGTCCAATACTGTCAAACTCTTTCTAAGAAGAAAAGCAAATAAAGGCATACAAGGAACAAAAATGATCTCGTTCTATTAGGGACATTATTAATACAGCTACTCTGCCACACAAACAACCTCAAAAATTTCGTAAAGTTAAACTATTTTATTCAATTAAATTAATATTGAAAATTTAGTTGACCCTACTTACACCTACAACATTCTCACGTTCTGCGGATCCTAATAAAATTAAGGAAATGTAGTAAATTAGCGTAACAATTAATTTTTAAATCTCAGCAAATAATTCCATACGAGGTTGGCATGGCAATCAAAGTGTTAAAGTTCTAAGCGTCAGTGTTAAAGTTAAAAATGCTGAACAACCTAGCTGTGAAAGAAATCGTAGTTCTTAATGTAGAAGTATCGTGAAAATAACATTGAACCATTTCGGCTTTAGAATCGATTCATTTTCATTCGAGTTTATTTGCCACGCTGCAGGAAATGGAGAAGATCTGATCCAAGTCATTGAAACAGTCGAACGTGCACCAATCGCATACGTCGCGTGCATTCGAACTCGTGGCGAAGACGTCCGTCGTTGGCGACGGCCATTATTCATTCTACCATTCTGTCGTCCATCGGTTTCCAGAAGGAAATTGCGAATCGCGTGTCTAACGGTTCGAACGTCTGACACGTTTCCTTGGAAATCATTTCGTGACAGGACCCTTCAAATATTTCGCGAGCTTCCTTGATTGATGTTTCATTATCGAGGTTGGGTATGATCGATGGCTAACGATCTTTGGTGACTTCGCAGTTGGTATGTCGAAGCTATAGATCAATTGTTGGGTAACTAGTTGCTAGAGATTCTTGCGACAAACTCTTCTAGTCGCGTCGTTCCAAAGTATCGAGCTTATACGGAATAATATTTCGAAGAAACGCTCCTTATGTTATTTTCAAAAATCGCTTACAAGAAAATGTACTTTCCTCAGATTTTCCAAAAAGTTTCAGGATTTTTGAACACTCGAACGGATTAAACGAAATTTCGTGAACCAACCGGTTTAGGTCGAATCATGGAATAAGTAATAATTTGTTTAAAAAGTGAAATATCTGCGTTGCAAGGAGGGATGCTGCGCGTCACATATTTATATCGTTTCATAATCATTTGAATGAACTGAAAATATAGTTCTATAAATATTTCTGCGATTTTTTCACTCATTTTTCTAATAAATGCGTAAAAATCCACAGTCCAGCTAGAATAAAACACCAATAATAGCTTCCGGGACGATATACCCCAAAAATTGTTCTTGGTTCTCCAAACAGAGCCTCGATTAAACGTCTCGATTTCGAAACGCCTGAATGAAACTGCCACGCACCATTGAGTTTCGTCAGAAGGTTCTTTTTTACAGACTGTACCAATCGCAAGCAATTTCGCGTAACACGAACTGATTCGATCCAGCGTGAAGCAATAAATAAACATGTATCGATCCGTCTTGGTGGTATCTGTTCATCAAATCAGAATTTCTTCCGACGTGTGAAATTAACTGAACGCGTAATCGAGTCGAGATCGGGGTTTCTAGGAATCGTTTGAAGGCAGTGGAGTCGTTCGAATGAATAATTCGTTGTCGAATCCCAAGAGCCTTCAATTATCGGTGCCCCCGGCCACATCAGGTTCCAACATGTATATAGGTTAAAGCATCCGTCAGGTACATGCAAATGCTCTCAGAAGGCTGTTAATTAAGGCTCGGCGCAACTCAAAAATTCTGGTACGCTCTGATACCCGGTCCTATTGCGAGGGACACTTCCCTGCCTCCACTTGCGTTCCCTTTCATTCTCTCGATGTCTTATAGAGAACAATGGCTTCAGCTTCGCGTCAGAAATATTTCATAACAATTTTACATGTTAAACAATAGAATTCACTGTGTCGGTGCCATTAAAGTAGACAGCATTCTTTGTCTTTGCTTACGTTTTGACATTTGATGCATCGTGTCAAAATTGTGACGAATGGACGGTGGACCTTTCTGCAAAATAAAAATTATCTTGATTGCAACCCACAGATCGATATTTATTTTCTATTTAACTCTTAATATTCTTAATAAATAGAAACTAATAAGTAGATCGCGGATCTTTATGCAAAATTAAAAATGTCTGTATCAATTGCAGGACCTGGTAGATAAGAAATAATTTTGATAAGTTGAAATTAATACGTCAACGTTCTTAATTTCTCTGAATCTTTTCACTATTTTATATTTCATCTGACAATCTTTGCCCCAAATGCATAAAATCCGCTGTCTAATAATAAGTATAAATTCTTAATAGTTATTATTCTTAATAAGTATACATTTTTAATTGTTAACATTCTTAGTAAATATATAGTAATTTTATAAATTCTTAGCTGTTAATATTCTTA
Organism: Augochlorella aurata; assembly: GCA_028455555.1. Lineage (NCBI taxonomy): Eukaryota > Metazoa > Arthropoda > Insecta > Hymenoptera > Halictidae > Augochlorella > Augochlorella aurata. The sequence continues at coordinate 4,622,427 of CM052158.1, read as the reverse complement.
ATACTCTTAATAAATCTCAACATTTCTAATAAGTTGAAAATAATCTGTTTTGTATTATGCTTACTCAGTTTCGTCATAAATACAGGAAAGCTGCAATCTGCTGATGAATACATATTGAAATTAATGATAATAAATTAGATTACATCAATTTATATATGATATATAAGAGCATAGTGTAATAACAATTACGATAGGTCTCAATTTATCAAATTCCTGGTTTAATTATGTTAAATAACTGCCGGTACACCGGAGAAAAGCAATGGAACGAAAATGTTTGTATTCCGCGTTGATTGCGATCGAAATTCTGATAGAAGAGACATATCGTTGTCGCGTTACTGGTGAAACGCGCAGCTTTGAAAATTTCCATGAGAATAGACCGCGATGAAAAATATCCCATTCGGTGGGTTCACACGGCTTGGGCTCCTCGGTGCTCAGGTGAATAGATTGGGGTAACAGAATATCGATCGCCGGTGTAACCAACTTCCGGTTTCCTAAACGAGCTCGGACCACATTTCTGTCCGCAGCGGTGTTTCCAAAGGGAGGTCGAGAAGTCACTTGACTCGTCGAGGACGAGCATTGTCCGCGTCACTGGCTGCGCCACGAAGGAATTCAACTCACCTAAAATGTCTCGATGCCATTGTCTCGTGGCTCGCTCTCTTAATTACAAATGGCCGCTTTGCTAGACTCCGCCATCCCTCGATTTATTGCCTTCGCAGACGATCCTCTTTTCAACAGCGTCGCTGACATTCTTCCGGTGCCCCGAGGCCCTCCCTCGTTCCTCGAAATAAAGTTTCTTGCCGGGAAAAATACTTCTCCTAACAATTGAATCTTGAAACAATGACAAACAATGCGAAATATTTTAATGATTTTCATTCGAAACTCAATCGTTTAAATCGCAACTCTGTTATCGATTTAGCCTGGTGTAGGATGTAATTGTAATTGTTGGCACTAAAAGGAGCTGTTTTATATTAGTTTGTCAAAATAACTAGAAGACGTTTATTCTGATTATATACAGGTTGAATGAATGTACATAATGTGAATAATTAATAATACTCACAATGTGAATAATTGTAAATTAAAAAAAAATAATGACCCGCCATTTCAACGGGTTCCGTAAACCTAATGATAGACTGTAGATTTTATGCACTTGTAAAAAGAAGGAAATTTTGTAATTAAAAATAGCGTAATAATTATATTATATTTAAGCAAGTCATGAAAATCGCACACGTTTCCTAGGTCTTGCAACTGATGCAGATAATTTTTATTTCGCATAAAGTTCCGCAGTCTAGATATATGTAGTTGTGGATTTTATCTAATGTAGAGCATAGTTGTTAGTCGTTGTTTGCGGACAGAGTGGAGAATTACATAGTCGCCATCTAATCATTTTTATCATTGTACAGATGCAATGTTTAACTCCACATCAATTTTCGTAAGTGATCTTTTATCTCCATCCAGATCCGTTCTTACTGCATCCAATAGACAATATAGTTGAGTAGCTAGATGATATATTTCTCAATCAATGAAATTGCATCGAAATTTATGTTTTTGTTCATCAAACAAGTTTAACTTTTATCCCACTGTTAATTCGCATACAAAAATTGATCCCACTTGGCCAACAATTTACAGAGATTGAAACAACCATGGGCACACAGATAATTACAAAGATAAACATAATAAATTACTTTTATTTTATTATAGAGATATACATAATAAATTACTTTTATTGTATTACAGAGATAAACATAATAAATTACTTTCTGCACGAATATGAATTGCATCGTTAAAGGCACTCGGCCTATGCAAAGCAAACAATAACGTACCTCTGAACTAAGCGTCTCGCGTTGCCATGAACTCGATCGTGAAACGCTTAAAAAACATTGCAAATTCCCTAATTAAGGAATAGACGGAATGCAGGCCGGAGGCATACCGTGGCCAGGAACCGCGAAAATATATTTTACGCCGCTGAATATGCATAGGCCATGCGAGCATTCGTTGTAACCTTTAATTAAAACTTTTAATTAAGGCCGACCCGAGAAGTCCGATAGCAACATCGCCGGTGATCTTTTCCGAGTGTATAAAGTTGCACCGACGATACGGATCCGCAAAAGAAGGAAAAAAGTATTCCATTTGATCGAACACCGTCTACAGAGAGCGGAGATCGCAGCGAGCCAGATAAAACCGAATCGAAACGAAAACATTCGGCTTTAGTCTCGGACGGATGTGTACGGTGAATCTTTCAAATTCAAATTTATAAGCGGCGCGGAATTTCAGCTGCAAAACAAACCCTGTCGGTCGAAAACTGTTCATTGACAGTGTTTGGACGTGTTTAGAAACGTGACGTATGTATCGGAGTTAGGCATTATTCGAATTGTTTCTGATCAATATTTATCTAAGATAATTATCCGAATGAGTTCCTTTTAGTCGAATATTTTATTCAAATACGATCATTCGTCATAAATTATTCTGTTTATTCGTATAAATTAATTGTTATAAATTATTACATATATTTATACGAATCATATTAATGATGATGAATTATACTTTCAAAATAATTATTCAAATGAATTATTATTCGAATAAAATAGTGTCGAATAAAATTTTAATCGTTAATCTTATCTCTTATTATCTGATATGTATTTGGGAGATCAATTGATTGTATTATATAATAGCATCGTAAAATAACAATAGAACGTCCCACGTCTAAATTATCCATTATTTTAATACGTTTAACACGGATACAATGAAATTCAAGTTGATGCATATACAACACGATTTATTATACAAATCGTTTTAATTTAGCGTCGCATAATTTCATTTCTAGTCAGCTTGTAACAAAGGTGTTTTAAAAATTCAAGTAAACGCATTCAATAAATTCAAATGTTTTAAAAATTGTAAAGTTATCCTTGAATAATATCTAGATCTCCTGGTTTCGAGTTGCACTTTATACCTGTATAAAGATTCGAATCATAAAAGGTAAACTGGTATTTTTAATACGTGACAGAAACAATAGTTTAAATGATCGTTTAAATGAACATCATAAGTGAATAATGATCATTAAAGTCACGCCTGACTAGAAACATGTTAATATAGTTTTATTCATAAATCTTACTTCGAATAATTTGATTCGTATCTTAAAAATCAATTTGCGTCGCGCATATCATTGAATATCTAACAATTAACATTTACACGATGCGCATTTTGCTTTCATTAAACCCGTAATACGTTGTATACAGAATAATGTATTATTTATCGGTCATGCTTCACCGAGCTCGCGGCATCGAAATGCATTTTCAATCAATTTTACCCAATTAAGTGCTTGCTCGAGAGCTCTTGGAAGATTCTTAGTGGATCGATGGAGGAAACGTGAATCGAATAAACGATATTTGAAAAATAATTGAATCGGACTGCTTCCGCGCACAGCTTGTCGCCCAGAAATAATTGAACGGGACAAGCACAACCGTGAACGGCGGAGGTAGATTTTATTAAAACATGGAAATATAGCACGGCAAGCGACGTTCCACCAACCGTGAGTCTTAATTAGCAAAACGTCGTATCTACGGAGACGACTGCCGTAGATACCATCAGCCATTGTGGCACCTTACCACTTGCACCCTCTTCATTTCCGAGTGACAACGCGAAACTGCCGGCGACCACAGCAGAATCGTTACAAGATACGCAGATCTGTGGTCGTGATGCACTCGGCAAGTGAAAAGACTACGCTTCGACACGAAATAACAAAGTTAACACTCGTTTTAACACTGTATCTACCGCGTCCTCGTCAACACCCTAATGCTACGGGGTCTTTGGATATACAGCGATGACGAAATTATTCGTACACTTAGTACGTCGAAATAAAAACAGCAATGTTTTGAATAATATTACACGTATTCATGCATATGTCATTATATGATTTACGTAAAAACAATAACGAATGTATGCAAACAAAGCTTAATAACTTAATTAAAAACTTAAACACTTAATAACATTGCTTTGTAAGTTGTAATGAAATAAAATGTATAGGATCCTGACAATTCACCAAGTATTCGTAGAGTTTTACTTTTCTCGATAAGCATAAGAGATCAATGAAACTGATACATGTAACGGAAGTTTGAAAGTCAGTTTTCTGAGACCATTTGATGTAATAACACGTTACATTCCAATAGTTCAAAATATAGAACGGGCATTTTTTTATTCTTTTATTTTCTTTATTTTTGAATAAACTTTCTTCCTTTATTTTGCTTATTTTTTAATCAATTTCTTTATCCTCTTATTTTGTTTACTTTTTAATAAATTTCTTTATTCTCTTATTTCGATTATTTTTTGATAAAAAGAATGTAATACGTCTCATTCGATAAATCAGAAGTTAATTACATCCGAGAATGTCGATAAAGCACAGAACACTGATGACATCAATTTTTAATATACTGTCATCCGCATAAATTAGTATTAAGTATGCAGTATCCATATAAACTTATCAAAAGAGGAAATGAATCCTAAGAAGAGAAAAAATGAACGCAACTAATTCGTTTTGCAAGAATTGCAAAATTAGATTTATTTATACCTCGTACGATTTCTATTATAACACAACTTGATTAAAGAAGTTTGCTTAACATAGAAACATTTTTACATTAGCAAAACACAACTCAAGAACTACTAATTTTGACTAGTTTCGTAATTCCAGTCCCAATGTCGAGAATTAGTATAAATCTCCTAAGGCTAATTACTGCCCGCTTGCATAAACGAGATAGTTAATCAAGATCAAATTTCATGTTTCATGCGGCGTTAAATCGAACATTAAATTGAAAAGTTTCCGGAAGCGGAGTCGAACGATTCAGCCTGTGAACGGCGCAAACCCCGCAAAATGAAAAAAGGTTCATTTAATGAAGTGCAACGGTAGAGACACGATATCTTAGTCAGTAGGTGCACCGAGAACACCGGTTGCGAAATCATTCCCGAACGTGATACTGGGTCGACCGATTTGTTGTTGCATATTCTTTCGGATAAGCGGGCAAAGATATACGAGCGATCAAAAGCGTTCGTGCGTGTCGAATCATGGGAAAGATCAACGGATTTGCGGGGTTTACCGGTGCAACAGGGTTAGCTGGGCCCGAGGTTTCCGAGTCTGCTAATTCCGATCGACGCTTCACGCAATTATGGCGGTGGCGGCGAGTAAAATAATTCCGATTATGTTTCCGTTGCAGCCGTTGCATGATCAACGCTCCACCGCGTACCCTGGCAAGGAGAGAAGGCGTATTCCTGGCCTGAGCAAGGCGCAGAGGCGTATCAAAGCGTCCAGCACGCCGGCGCTTCTGGATCGCGACGTGGAAAGGTGAGTGATTTTTCAAGTAACCTTGGACGGTGTCACCAGAAAGTCTGTTATGTTAATATATGTTAAATATTTTGAGATTTTCCGACAAATTGGTTCTTTTGCCTTTTTAAAACAACTGCATTTGTCAAGACATTGCACGATTTTTGTACAAGACACACCTGATCAAATAGATCATCAAGTAATTGCCCACATCTTCGCTTCAATAATTGTAACACGAAGTATCTGAATATGTTAGAAAGTGAAACACGTTGGCAAAATTTTTATATATATTGTCTAGCAAAGTAGACTTTCTATCATCTCGAAAAATGCAAATCGTTTGCTTCGATTTTAGAGAGGTTACTCTGTTTTAAATGAAAAGTGTTTGTCCACAAATATTTGTCCACGATTGTAGATCATTGTCGATCTCATAGAAATAGATTGAAAAATCTATTAAAAATCCTCTACTCTATCCCTTTGCAATCGTATGTCTACTCTAAAGCACCGAAGCTATTTATTAAAACATGTTATTGTATTACATATACCTAAATATTGAAAAAGAATTAATAAATTTTGTTATTCCTTTCCAATTCTGCGTATTATGTATTATTGTCCGTTCAACGAAAATTAATTCCGACCAGCATGACACCAATGTATAAACTTAATATGACCGCAAAGGGTCAAACTCAGATTTAATGGTTCAAACTTAACGGTTCAAAGGTTCAAATTTAGCTTTACGAAGTCAAGAAACTGTTTCATAAAATCTAGTGATAAGAAACAATGAATTTGTTGGATTTTAAAATAGAGTTCGTGTTCGATCGAACACTGACAATTCGTCGAAAATTAAAAATTCAATGTACGGAAGCTTTCTGGAGTAACAGTAATTCATTGGGCATCGGAAACCATCCTGGCAGAGTGATTTTATCGACAGCCAGACCCCGTGTGAAAAGTCGGCCCGTCGGTTTTCGATCACACGAATCCTTTTTCCTCGACTCGGCTGCTCCGTCTTTCAGCATAATTCCCTCTCGAAATCTACTTTCCGATATGTCATTACGAAGATTGCATTCCGAGGAAAGACTTGTGTTCGGAAATAGTGTATCAGGAGGCAAGGTGCTTTCTTTATTACAGATTCGAGACATTTTCCCTCGATCTAATTAGAGCTGCTCCTTTAAGCCTTTTTCGGATCGTTATCGTGTACGTGTACATATCACTTATTATAGTCCACGCGTTAGTCACGAGCGTTAGAAAGTTTTCATTACGCAGTTTAACGGGTCTTGTTCTGTTCTTCGGATGTTAATTAATGGTTTGAATTATTACAGGCGTATTCATAAACGCGAGCCATTACTCATGTCCCCTGGTTTTCCGCGAAGTCTTTTTTATTACATTTAGCGTACTTCGCGTTCCGGTATACTTCGCGAAATTGATTCGACTAAAAACAGACCGAGTTGCGAATTTCGACAGGTGGTCTCGATGCTTTTTAAAATTAGAACTTTTATGATTTTTCGACGAACGTGCGCGAATTCTTCGACACGATAAAATTGAACACTTGGGTGGGTGTAAAATATTCTACTGCGTAAGAGATATCCAGCCAAATTGGAACCTACAGCTGCTCTCAATACTGAACTTCTTCTCACGTCAATAGTATTGAACATTGTTGTGCATCACAATACACTTTCTGACACTTTCTATATGTGCGAGCGAAATATCTAATTCTCAACCAATTATAAACTTTAACAACAACGAGTACTCTTTAGATAAAGACTTTTCAATATAAATTATGCCATATACACGTATGTCGTGCATCGAGGCTTGAACATGAGAGTGATTTCAAAAGAATCAATGAGATCGAAAAGCGAAACAATAGAACAAGATGCGCTATTGTGTACAAAAATGAAATGAAATGAAAAACATCGAGAAATCACGGTGACTTCATAGTTGCAACGAGCTATTGAAGGTTAATTGGTAACAGACCTGGGTAAAAATATTGCAGCTATGAAATATGAATATTTGCAATGTTTCTCTCGACTATGTTGTATATACTTCATTTAATAGTAATTTATTTCTACATACAATTAAGTAATAGTTGAAATATTTTGTTGATTTTACAAATATGTAATAATATGTATTTTACAATATGAACCTGAAATATTTAATTAAACTAAATATTTTCTTTATTGTGTGTGAAATTATACACTTGAATTACGTTTTTAATTTGAATACGTTTTTAAAAGCAAACAGATGTCACATGTTCCAATTACATTCATTAATTAAGAGAGCTCATTTCTAAAAACAATACGTGTTTGTACTTTTTCTATAGGTTTATTTTCTGATATAAATATTAATCGTAAGAAATAGAATTACAAATAATTGTATCCAATAGATCTTAAGAAAATTAATACTTTTCCTTACTACATCATAAATAATTATTATCAATGTACTAACTAACCTCTATGACGTCAAATAAATCTTGAAATATTATGTCATACAAACAAGAATATTTCATTAACAATTTCAATATTTTTACGCAGATCTGATCGATAATATATCATTTGGTGGAATATGTACTACCATCCTAGACTTATAAAACGATGTCTGAGAACAATATCAGAATTACGCCATTTTATTTTCGAGATTCTAGTTTTAGCCCTTCTACCATTGACTTCGATACAATAATCGAGCCAAATTGCTTCGATGCGCTGATGAAAGGAGTAACGAAGGCCGAGGTGTCGAATGAAGAATGAGAAGAAAATAGACCGTTGATGACGGTCTCGTATTCAAATGATCTCCGAGGGGCGGAATACGTTCCAACAACTGCATGACCCATCATCGGTGGCCCAGAGGTTCGAATATCTTTCGGTGGCGCGTTCACCCTCTCTCGGTTCAAACTCCGACATCGTGTCCCGTCGTGCAAACACCTGGGCTGCACGAGATAAGTTATGAAACCTGTCTGTTCCGTGCCTCGTGGGCTTTGCACGAAGATTTTCCTGTTTCAGGGAGCCGTGTTTGCGCCTCACAACAAAACGAAAACTATATGACACGAGCAAATATTGAAAAAGCGGTACTAGCACTCGTTGGAGGTGAAACGCGGCGCAATCAAGGAGGTTTTCTACCGTGAAATGCGTTTTTCCTGTACTTTTCGCATTTTTTATTAAAAGACTATGCAGCGTTTTGCGTCAACGTTTTTATAATAATCAAAATTAGTACATATTAAAATTTTCTTCATGATCACTTTATCATTTAGAGTAATCCCTTCTTCATCATCTGTTCGATTAGACTTCTAGTGGTTTTTTGGAATAGACTCTTTCGATTCAGTATTATAATAAGACCTTCCAAAGGTCTGATATTTTGAAACAATAACGTATTAAATATTAAGAAATTTCGAGGGTGATTCTTCAGTCTTTAAATAGTCAATCTTAAACTTCAATAAATGCACTTTACGAGATATTTATATATTAGCAAAATATTATATTATATATTATATGTTATAATATAATGCATATTGTACAAATATGGTTGCCCACGACGACGCCCGACTGATCTGGACGCCAGAAAGCAGACGCGTCGACGCGACAGTCGGTACTTTTGAAAATGGTCGAAATGTTAATACAAGAAATAGAACATCTGCTTTTCTCTTCCACGAATTAGTCTCGAAACTTGCTTTTGTGTCTGTCGCGTAATGAATAAAATGAAAATTACGGACGACAGCATTCGAGCAAAGTCGTCGGAAAGAACAGATCCGTTCTTTGACGTATTATTGGGAAAGGTGGCTAGACTAAAAATAGTTCGAAAAACACAGCTGGTAGATCGAAGAGCGGGGAATAGATCAAAGGTTCCTGGTTGATCGCGTCCAGGTTCGTTTGAAGAGCTTCCTCCTGGTTCACGACTTTCCAACGTGACCTCCTGATCCCCCGCGGAGCCGGAGCGTGTCTCGGCAGCCGGGGTTGTTTGCCGAGGCACGAATAAAGACGTTATTTCGAATGACCGTCTCTCTCGGTTCCATCGACTTTGTACCTGAACGAACATTCATCCGGTCGTTGCACTAATTACAACGTGAATAGAAAATCTCTCGCGACATCCTCTTTAGTTTCACGGTAACCGTCCCTTCGCTTCCGGTTCACCTCTGCTCGGAGATTCGCTCGTTAGCGTTTCATGAAGTTCCCCCGTCTTTGACGCCGCGGTGCATTCTCTATTAATTGTAAACACGGCTCGCGTACCATTTAATCGCTTCGTTTAGAAATCTTCGACGATGCAGCAGGAACTTTCGATTTATCGATACTGCTGGATTCATTGTCGCCTGTTCAACGACTTAAAGGTCATGGTTAATTAACCCTTTTCACCCGGAAAATTTTCTGTGTTCATCTACGAAAGTTGTAGAAAATTTAAAATGATAGAACATCGGAAGTGGTTGGACCGTTTAGATAAAACTTGATGCAAGATTTGGCAACACTATAAATAAGTTAAGCGATAGTATGATCTTGTGTTTTAATACAGTGACTTAAATTAACCCCTTGCACTCTCAGAATTTTCTCAGTAAACCTGCCGAGGTTATAGAAAATATAAAATGACAGAACATTTGAAATAATTACACACTATGGCGGTACGTTTTAACACGATAATGACTAAAATTTAATACAGTGCATTGCAACACTTGTGAAAAATACAGACTTTTAAATATGGATTGCAAATATAATGTTAATGTACTTAAATTATTAGAAAGATTTAAGAACATTGCTATCTTCTTCTATCGATTCAGGGTTAAAGTTACTTAGAAATATATATTTATTTAATTCCTGTTTTTTACAATTGAGTTTTGACATTTTTATAATGAAGAAGATATTAAACCAAAACTGAGGATCATTTGAAGAAGTGTTTCGCCATCTTTATAGCGAATCATTAAACAATGTGAGAGAACAAGGACGTATTTAATCCACGTACGAGTAATTCTTTAAACAGTGACGTTGACAAATCCGATCGACCGTTTTCCGCAAGAAGTGGCATTACCTGGATGAATAATTTCCCAGACGTCGGACCGTGTCTCGCAAAAATACCTTAAAACCGTTCAATTATTTCACACGAACGCGCGTCGGTCTCTTAAAATAGACGATATTCTATGCTCCCTTTTCGTTCGTTTTTTATCGAGCTCTGGAAAACTCACCTGGTTTCGGCAGTCGAACGCAGCACGGCATTATTCTAATTCCGAAGTTTCGGGGAATGGCAAGTTTGCTGGCTCCGCCGAGCCTCTTCACCTCCGTTTTCGCTCCGTTTAACGCCACGAAGTTCTCCTCGTCGTCGATGCTTGCTGTTCCACCGTCTGAAACCCTCGATCCGAGACGACAGACAGGAGAAGGATGAGGAAGAAGAAGAAAAAGAAGAAGCCGGACAGAAAAAATGGCTTGTCGCGCGGCAGAATCCAATTAAAAGTTCCGTAATCGGGGGGCTATACGCGAATGTGGATCAACGCTTCCGGTTTGACGTCTCCGGCGATTGTTTCCGGGAGATTTAAATTTTCCTTTGAAACTCTAATCCTTCTCTCTTTGCACCGCGGTGATCTAGGCGGACAGTGATCATCTAAAATCGGCTCTCGGCTGTCCCACTTTCGTCCTGGACGCTTTCGAAGAGGCGACTCTGAATTATTCTTTTAGATTACAGTATTCTCTTTGTAACTGACAAAATAATCTTTACCGTAACTGTCAAAATCCCTCACCGCTGGTGGAATATTTGTATTCGACACGTCACAATCGTACTATCGCGCCGATGCAAGCGAAACAAAAGATTGCAACTTCTCCCATTTCGGCGATTTAAGTTTCCGACTTCAATTTATTATACAAGTAATTGGAATTGTATTTTTATCGCGATTCATGTTATTTTAATTCAGAGTTGGTCAAAATTTTATTCAACGTTATCAAATAGATATCCAATCAGATAAAAAATTATTTACATACAAATTTTACTCGAATTAGAATTTATCCGAATAACATTTTAATTCATTTCAGAATTTATTCGATTACAAGTTTATTCGATTATGAGTTTATTTGATATAGAATCTAAGTGAATATAGAATTATTCGAATAAATAGAATAATTTACGAGGAATAACGAATAATTGTTATTCGAATAAAATATTCGACCAAATTATATATTTATTCGAAACAATTCGAATAATGTCCAACTATATTTTACTCATAAAAACGACACAAATGCGGTGGTAAAAAGCTGCATCGTTGAAAAACCGAAAATAAGGAATTTTTGAATTTAAAAAGACAAGTTCGCTACGTTCGGTATACTACAAAGACATGTAGCAACTCTGCCATAAATGTCGCTCAACGGAAATTGGATCAGCTATGCAGAAGATACTGTATTTGATAATTCGACGCGTGAGAGATAGACGGCTCTTGAGAGGTTCTTCTAGAGTGGAGGCATTATCTTTTAATATTCTCCAGAGCGATATGCATGCCAGGCTCCTCCAGCGATCTGTACGAGAAACTTTTTACCCTAACTGCCGGACGCAGAGAACTTCCTACTTTCCCGCGATCGCGTGGTAGGAGTTTCTGTTTATCGACCCCACCCCTTCAATTTCCGGGTACCGAAAACTATCCTTCCGGGAAGAATTTTTCGCGAGCTATTCAGCGCCGAGCCATGGCGACTGCGAATCCGTGACCCGGCTGAAATATAAACCCTCTGCACTCGCGTGGTGACCCTGAGGCACCACGAAAAATTGTTATATCACATTCCAAAATCGATTCGATATTGCCAAATTTGTTTGTATTTAAAAAGAATAGATTTAAAGTTAAAATCGCTTCGAGTAAAAAGGGTTAATTGTATAAGGTACCTCTTTAAACATTGTTTAACTTCCTACCAGTCCAGCCCATTATAGTCACAGGCTTATGCGTAAACATATAGCTTAAACAAAATTGTATGTGTTTAGAAATAATTTTTTAATTTTTATAAATAAGAGGAAAATCACTTACTATTTGAATCCACTTCTTTTGCATCAGAATAGTATAATTAAGTTTATGAAAAAGGACAGGTACGCATTTTTTGAACCCATTTCGTCTTTCCGGGACTGGCAAAGGGTTAACCCTCGGTTATCAAAGAGGGTTACTCAGATCAATTTTCAAGCAGCTGCTGTTCGAGAATGGACAATAGTATTGAACCGAAAAAAACAACGTAGAAAATATTGCGATAAAGAGAATTTATTGAACAGAGTGACGGCACATTAAATATAATAATATTAAAGGAAATATGAAAAATATCTATTCCCAGAACAAATCTATGATTTGTGCAGTCCCATAATAAAAACCGAGAATTAATTATGTTTAAACATTTATAATATTATCAAGAATATACTGTTTTGTTTGGAAAAATCTACAGAATGATTTATAAAGCAGCGAACAGTCTTAAAACTCAACATTTATTCAGAATTTGGTGTCAGCGTAATTTCTTTGCAGGTAAGAATTTCCAAAAAGACGAAGAAAGTTGCTGTCTACATCTGTTCGAATAGTTGGAAATCGATGACAAAAAACTAGAATGTTATCTGAGTGCAAAAGAAGCTAATACATACTTAGTTGCACTTACATAACGAATCGTTAGCCTTGAATGATTATATTATCAGGAAAGCTCGTTAAATGTTTTATGACGTCGCTGCTCGTGAATAATTGCTTAAGAAATAATGACCAGCCACTAGAGCAAAGGGAATCTTGAGAAGATAATTCGTCCCTGTGTCGTTAGCCTCCAACTTGATCGCGAAACGGAACTTTTGCTGACGACCGACGATTTCATCGCGGAAACTGCCGGGCGGGCGGCGTGTATCAATTAAGAATGATTAAGTAATGGTTTCCCGAAGGTGGAGCGCCAAGGTCGTTCGAACTTTCCGGTAATACCCACAAAAGCTGAAATTATAACGCCCACGCGAGCCAACACTCGGATCAGTACACAAATCGATAAAAAGAAGGAGTTATAGCGCGCTCGTGCCGCGTGTCCCGGCGCGCACACGGTAGTTAGTATAAATCGTGGGCGAACGGTGGCGAAGTTTGCCGAGAGACTAGTGCCCCATGAAAAATAATAATGTTACGAACGTGACCGGTGTTTTCAAGCTCCGCATCGTAAAACATATATTCGCGAGAAGCCTACAAACTCCTCTCGATTTACGTCACACCCTTGTGAATGTTCCTCGTTGCAAACCTCCTCGTTTCTTGAAATTTTTCGGATGCCTCAGGAATTTCGAAACGTTACTTGTACCGTCCGAAGAATAGGGAGAACGACCCTTTGTCCGTGGAGACGCTTATGGAGAATTACTCGTGTAGGTTCACGGCTCGCGTTTAGCCTCCACGACATATGGAAAACGAAAGTTTCGGGGGATAGTCTGGACAAAACTGCCGAAGGGTTGGACGCAACGTGTTGCATGTGGCCTGAAATGAGTAATTATTGAACCATGAAACTCCTGTGTGGAATGCCTACAATTTTATGGTCGGTTCATAGCTCAATTCTGAAGACAACGAAAAGGTTACTCGTTGTAAGAAGAAAGTAAAAATTATATTAAATCTTGTTAATTTATACAATAAATAATCTGTAGAAAAAAGTTTTCTGAATTTTGAAAGAAAACAGAAATGATATTAGACTTTGTCAATTTATAGTTAATTTATATTATATAATAATCTAAGAGTATTCATCATAAAATTATAGTATAAATTTATGGCGACAAAAAATTTATTATAGTTTTATCAAATTACAGTATAAAAATACATTATAAAAAAGTTTGCTAAATTGTGAAAGAAAATAAAAATGATAATACATCTTGTTAATTTGCACTTATGTGTAGTATAAATTGATAGTACAAATTAACAAACTCTAAAATCATTTCTATTTTCCTTCTGCAATGAGTGAACTTTTTACTACAGTCTAACTAGTTATAATAGTTAATTTATATAATAATTACAATATTAGTTAATATACATTATAGATGCGCAAAGATCCGAAGCATTGAAGATTCTCATAGGCTACAGTCGTTTCAAAAATTATTCGCAAAATTAAAAGTGAATCATTTTCAAACAATGAACAAGCAGAATTTGAATATTCAGATAACAGAGCAGTTACTTCGACATAAATATTTATTTAAGTGAATGCTAGATCACATCCTCACTGGCTTTTGCAATAGTGTTGCACGTTTATCACAATTTTTATTACTATGGGCAATTGATGAGCGACAAGCGTAATATTTGTGCAGACACCTCTTCGGTTTGTTAAGATCACAATGCAATCGATTCACGGTCATGCGCACAAGTTGGAATGAATAGATAAATGGAGCTGCGAAGCCAAGAATAGTCAGTCCGCTTCTAGTTCCAGTGATCTCGATACCTGGCGATTCCTGGAGGACCTTGAAAATCTTTTTCTCCTTTCGCCTTTGGAGGTCCATCCCTTTCCTAACCCTCTTTTTTATTTAGAACTAAAATTATTTGAACCAGTCGGGTAGTAATTAAAACTAAAATGAACTGCACGTGTTGGCCTTGTATTACGACCTTTCTGCTTCGATAACGATTTTACGTACGTAGGTAGTCCTTGTCAGTTGCTATTAAAATTCAAAATTATCTCCTACGACATTAGCATAATGTGACACAGAACAGATAGTAGTCGATAACTAAATTCCAAGCTTCGTATATTCCACGTCATTTCTGGCAAAAATGAATAGGCCAAGTACAAAAGTAAAATAATATTAGAAGAATGTAAAGATATTGTTACATTGTTCTCAACTTATTGCGACTATTAAAAGGGAAAAGACATTTTCATCAAAATTATATATATTTCTGATAATTAAATTGGATAACTTTTATTTTGCATAAAGACCTGCAATCTACTTATAAATAAATATTGCTTCAGACTGAAATGATTAATATTTTGAACTGAAACGTCAGTTCCTACCTTTTCCACGCAAAGTGTTCTAATTAACTGATTCGCCCTGAACTCTTTTCCCAAACTAGTCAGATCTGATTTCAAACGTTTCGCAGGAAGCAAAGTGATAGCATCAGAACCCAAGACTTTTGAATACCGAAAGTGGTTATTTCAACTTGTGTGGCTAGTCTGAGATATCCTAGCTTCACGCTTTCCAGCTAGAGTACACGGATAATCAACGATCTCCGGCAAGAAAGCCCTTCGTAACAGCTTCGGAAGATCGAAGCCGTCGATATCAAAGCCGAAACGCGCTGGCAAACACCGCGGAACGGGAGGCGAGAGAAAACGGAGCGAAGAACGAGAGGAAAGAGAGAAAGCCGGCGCCGTGGGGATTAGCAAGAATGACGGAAGGCGAGGTAGTTGCACCGTGTCAAATTTGTACTGTGGAAGATCCAAGGAAACGAGAGAGGATAAAAATTCCGGCGATTAAATGAGAACCGACGAGAGAGGAGCGGGCCACTGTCACTACAATGGATAAATGGTACCTTTTGTGGAGGCCGGCGGCTCTCCTTGGCCGCTCCTCTCCCGCCCACGAGAGAAGGAAGGAGGAAACGAGGGTAGAAACGCAGTGAAAGGAGAGGACGAGAGAGAGAGAGAGAGAGAGAGAGAGAGAGGAAAGAGAAAGAGAGAAAGAGCGAAGGAGAAAGAAAAAAAAGAGGAGGCGACAGGAGGAGCAGTGATGGGAGAGGGGAGGCGTGCAACCCTCGGTTTATACCTGAAGCGACCCTTGAAATCTGTTCTCGGAAGAGTTCACGAGGTGCACTGGCACACAAACCCCGGTGCACGCACACACCTGGCAGAACATGCGAGGCGGCGTGGGCCTGTGTGTAGCACATCTCGCCGGTGCGGTGTGCCTTCAGTCGCCCGCAGCTCGCCGTTCAATGCACTTCCTGTGGAAGAGTGGTTCCAGCCGATTTTCTTATTTTCGAGAGTGGCCCTCTTCCAGGGCTTTTCGCACGGTTCTCCTTTTTCCTGGAATTGCGGCACCGGACTCTCTCCGGACACTTCCCACCGACACCGGGCTGCACAGACGACGCTTCTCGCCGCCCTTAAAACCTGTGTTTCA
Source organism: Augochlorella aurata (assembly GCA_028455555.1). NCBI lineage: Eukaryota > Metazoa > Arthropoda > Insecta > Hymenoptera > Halictidae > Augochlorella > Augochlorella aurata. Next base: position 4,606,112 of record CM052158.1, on the reverse strand, counting down.
ATTTTGATTCCCGTTCAACAGACACTTGAACTCCATTCTGCTCTTCGTGGCTTGCCGCCGCAAAGGGGATACGTGTTTCGCCCGTTTCCACCCTTGAACTTCGGTGCTTCGACTCCCGTTGCTGTGCGAAAGTCACTACGGCGATTCGAATAGGGTTTGAACTTCCGGGGGTTTACTCCGATCAGGACTTTTACGCACAAAGTGGAACGTCGATGTTTGTGTTCGTGAACTTTGAGTTTGTTCTGTGAGCCGCAGCTTGCCCTGTACCCAGTTTGTCCTGTGATCCACGGTCTATTTTCGAAGAAGCTTTGGGGGAACTTTAGTGTTCTTATTTTATCGCACTTCGTAAGTGCAACGCATGCATGAACGGAGACTAAAGACATTACTCGTTCTCAACAGACTCGAATGTTTCGATCGCAGTTTACGTGTAAAAGCTGGACGAATAGGATCATCGCGTGGTCCACCATTTATCTCGAAAGTGTTCCTTGAACTTTGCTGCTTCACTTTCGATTTCTATGAAGAAGTTTCTCAATATCGTAGGACCCACGACTTACTTTCGTAAAAGACTTTACGCGTTGCCAACGGAGTTACATCTTAATTCCAAAGTCCCTCGAGTACTCAGGCGTCCACAGTTCGTTTCGTACAGCCGGTCGATTAGCTCCGTTTCGGCGCTGTCGAGGAAGCAAGGTGCGTGTACGTGATCGTTTCCTTGGATCAACAAGTGACGGTACCTCGTTCGAGCGCACAAGTGGCGGGCCTTTATCGTGGAATAAATTCTAATGCAGTAGAATTTCCATGAATATCGTTATGCCGGCTTGGCTCCGTGCAAGTTTGTGTGAGTCTACGGGCGACACACGAGGGGAAACACATGGACACGGTTTGGTGTGCCGTCCGAAGGTTTCAGTCGTCTGCGGACCGTCACTCCACGCATTTCCTGTCTAGAAGTGGTCGCAAGTGGTTCTTCGTGTGCATAGTAATTTCGAGGATCGGGACGCGTTAAATCGACCGACGTCGTGCCGTGGAACGAGTTTTACCTAGATGTTTTCATCGAAATAATCGCTTAGCTTCGTTGTTTGCATTGCGTGTGTGCTTCGTGTTCGATCGCTGGTGTTCGCGTGGAACAGTGTTGACGCGTTTCGCGCGGCCAGTTTTCAGGGATTCAGGAATTGAAACAGGAGGAAAGGATCCCGAGTGGCCGGCAATGTTGTTCGAGCGAGCAACAACGAGCCGCGTTGGATAACAGCTCTTCCGGGGGAGAGAAGCTCGATTATAATCATCTCTATGATGTGGTACGTGACCCTGCCCGGTGTTTTCGCGTTAATTCAAAAGAACGAGTGAACGAGAAAACGCTGTCGGCCAAATGAAAAATCATAACATCTGTTGCACACCGTGATGCTTTAATTAATCGGTCTCCCGCTTTCGCTGGCGAAACGTGCTTTTCGCTCGGGCCACGAATTAACGGATGCGAAAGAATTACCCGTAAATTAGTTCGCTGCGAACCGAAATATCTTGCCGATAATATCACATCGATTTTAATTAGAATACAAACATTTGCTGAAATTTATTCGGGCGGCGTGTTCAAACGGAAACGCGGCGCTCGCTTCGGCTGCAAAATAATTACGCTTCAATGCATCGCTGTGCTGCGATTCGAAGTTTTTTTTCGGCAAAAAGAACAGTTTTCGAACGATCCGATCGAGATTCTTAACTTTCTTCGGCGAGCTCGATTCTTTTTGGATTGATTTATTTAAGGAAACCTTGGAAATCTCTATTGTTCGAGAGCAGACATTTCATGGAATTTCATTTTGCTGTTTTTGTTTGATTATTTGTTCGCTTGTCGCTAATCGCTCTCTTGTTCTCCTTTTATGTCTTTAAAAATATTTGCTTCGCAGCAACTGATAGATTTTCATATTATTTTCGAAGTTGAAAGTTACGAGAAACCGTATTTTAGATACTTTTATATAGGAATGCAAAAGTATTATAGTGTTACAAAATTATAAGATAATGGAAATATAAAATTTATTATAATATAAAAATACAGTATAAAAAATTTTACTCAATGATGAAATAAAATAATAATGATATTAGATCTTATTCATTTATATTTATAGTACAATTTTATAATATAAATTAAAAAGATATAATATCTTATTTTAAATACTTATAGTTTTTATTTCGAAACTTATACGTCAAACAAATGCCAAATTGGGAAATGATCGCTCATTCCGCTAATTTTGCTATCTTCAATAGCAGTTTTCAAGCAGGTCAACAATCTTTTGAACGCTCATGTTCGAAGCAGCATGCAAATATATGAAAATACAACAAAGAATTACTATGAAAACTCTAAAATGTTCAATGTTGAAGTGATCTTTTGCGTAATCTGAAGTAGATTAGTGGTCACAAGTAGACTGTAGATACAATAAAGCACCAATATTAACGAACATTAACAATGTATCTAATTTACTGTCAATCTAGGGCATATTGTGACCGATGAACCAATCGTGGCTTCCATAAAAATGCGAATTCATGTTCATACAAATGCAAAGTCAGTGATTACGAAAATGCAAAATCAGTGATTACGAAAATGCAAAATCAGTGATCGCGAAAATGCAAAATCGGTGATCACGAAAATGCAAAGTCCGTGTCCGAGGAATGGAGCACAGAAGCTCACGAAATCATAAATCGAGCTCTGAAACCATAGGTTTCCGTTTGCAAACCGCTTGGTCGGTCCCATGGCTGGTTCGTTTCCGTTACGCATCCTCGGACAGTCGCGTAGTCAGCTGACAAAGTCCAGGTAACGTAAATTGCCACGCGTACCCGTAGCGCACCTTCGTGATCTATCAATTTTACGGCGAACCTCCCGCCGGGTTCGCAGCATGAAGAAACGGTGTTAAGTTCCATGCGGCCCGTTAATTATTTTCCACCAGCGATCACAATGGTCCATTGATTAAACGAATAATTGAATCGACCGCTGCTCCTCGAACGCGTTTATCGAGCCTCGATTAAAGCGAGTTGGGCGTGAACCAACGACGTTGTCATACAACACGGCCGTTTACATTGTCTCGAGCAATTTCTTCCTAAGCTTCTTTTCCGTGGACCCACAAAGAAGAATGATTATATAATATTATATATTATATTCGTTCCTCCGAATGTACCAAACAAAAGTTTGGTACATTATTTATGTTATGATTTTATCCTGACTAATGATCTATGTTTACTGTTTGTACAAGACAGAATTGTTTCGAATAAATATTTATCTAAGATAATCACCCAAATAAAATCTTTTGGAATATAAGTAAAATTCTTTAAATAATATTGTGAATAATTGTTGACTGTTTTTGCGTAATTTTACAAGAATGTATTTATACGAATACATTCAGAGTTAGTTCAGTTTTAACTATTTATAAACTACTAAAATTATAAAATCACTTATATTCATTAATGATCAATCTGCCCAAAAGTAACAAACCTCCCGATGTAACATTTCAAAAAAAGAATATCGAATAATAACATATTATTATAGTAACATATAAATTCTTATTCGATTAAAGTCTCGTGCTTATATTTATCTAATTTTTCTCTAGATAAATTCGATAGCGTTGCTAACGAAAAATTTCGTAATCATCGTTAGGCAGACCGCAATTAAGAAAGCGTCCACCACACACACACGACCGAGCGACAACGCGCGTTTCCGTGGACAAAAGCGACGGTAGTTCGTTGAATCGGTGGTCACTGAACCGCGCGTCACAAATGAAGCTGACGATAAAAATCTGAAATATCTGGTAATAATGTCTCGTCCTGTTGTGTGTGCAGTCGACAGTGGTCGGGGGACGAGGAGGACGAGGGGACAACCGGTCACGTAACAACCGAGCATCCTCTGGCGGAGGCGACTATCCCCTTGGTCTCCCATTCGCGTCTCCAAGAACAGCCCTCGAACCTGAGTGGCAATATCGTGGCCGCTTCCGGCGGCCAGAATCCTTCCCGGTCGAGCACGCAGAGCCAGCAAGAAAGCGTGCTGCAGAAATTCAGGAAGAGCTTCTCCTTGAGATTCCACAAAAAGGGCAGCAAGGAGAGCAACGAGAGCGAGTGTCCGCCGGACGATAACGACGGATCCGGGCCCCTGGACGAGGAGGAGGAACGGGAGCAGACGATCGTTGCCGAGCAAACCCCTCAGCACAAGGAGGACACCAGCAACGACCAAAAATTCCGGTCAGTCGAACACGCTGAATCGATGTTACGGTGACCAGTCCAGTAGGGGTTCCTCTTAGATACAGGGATTGAATGTTTTTTTAAGATTTCTCTGGTCTTCCACCTTCGCTAGTACACCTATTGTAACTAGACTGTGGATTTTGTGCATTTATGGCAAAATTGGGTAGCTACACTTTAAAATAGTGCAATAATTAAAAGCATTTTAAAACGTCAATCTATTATTTTTAATCTATTAGAATCATCAAAAAAGGAATATAGGTGCTACTTGATTTATATTCTTTGCAATTGGTGCATTTTCCGACGTCTGTTTTACAGCTTTGAGATCTTATTCATGTAGAAGTTCTGTTTTTATTAGCAAAATCAAGTGCTTTTTCAACACCCTTGTAAAAAGAAATTATTTTAGAAAACGAAACAACTTTCCGAAAGGTCCAGTATTATTATTAATGATCCACTAGAATTGTTCTATATATTTGAAAAAGGTAGGATAAACTTTATTCTGTTTTATATAATACGGGAAATGTTCAATTAATAGTGGGTGTTCATTCATTGGATAGATCATCCCAGCTCCTCGAATCTGTAATTTTCTGATCGACAGAATACTCGTTGTAACTGAATCATCCTGTTTCCAGATTCGGTCCCCTTGTGTGGAGAAGTAGCAAGGAGAGGAAAAAGGGTAGCAAGGCTGCCAGAAATGCGAAATGCAACAGCGGAGACAGCGGCATACAGATCGAGGTGAGAGACTCCGAAATCACTCTTTTTTTTTAAAGTAATCTTTATCTTTCTAGTGGGAAGGAATGATTAGAGGTGGTTAATTTACGATACGGAGGGAGCCAAGTGTGTAATGTTTGATCTTTTTCAAGGTGACATGTCCCAAACGGACTCTGTGTCTCTTACACTTTATTGAAAATATTAGAAGTTCTAGTTCTAACATTAGGACTAATAATAGCGATTATTAGTGAATTTTGAGACTTTGAATAAACAGAACGAGACAGTAGATGTAAACCATTACGAGCCAGTGTCTATTGAAGAAAATTAGTTGTCGAAGATATTTTTATTGTTTACGTTTGTATATTTTATGCAATCTATTATTACATCTATTCAGTAAATGAAATACTAAACAATGAATAGATTATTTAGATCATTAAATTTACGTTATATTATTTGCAATTTATTACAATTATCCAGACGAGAATATTTCGCATGAAGATCCAGGGAATATATTTTTCGTGGTATTATTGTTATTTCATACGAACGTGACTTTCTCTTGCGTTTCTTTTGTATAAAACATGATGTGTCATTGTTTCACGAAAGAGAAATCCATCTTGCGTCAATTAGATGAAAAACAGCAATGATTTACGCGAGAAATGTCTCTGGAATCTTGTTTGAAATTAAATATTCGAATTGAGAATGAAATTTGTCAATAATTTTAGTATCCAAGAATATTGCTAGATGTACTATTATAGTAAAATTATTTGACTTCGTGCGATGTCTATTACAATAAATACATGAACAAAGAAGTTTATCAAATACTTTCTCGTAGAAACATTCTTACGATTTCAGCGATTATAATCTCAGAACCTTGTTTTGACAAACTTATTTTAATTTTCCTGAACAACTCGTATATTTTGGAAAATCGTGTCAAGTTCCACATTGGTTTCCCGACACTCCGTTTTCGGTATTAATCAGGCTACTGGTTTCTAATGATTTATGCGTCTCGCCGCGTGGTGTTCCGATTTAGTTCCCCTGAATTCTCTCTTTTCGAAAGCGTCGCTCGGATACCGATGGAGGCTGCGAGTAAAAGTGCGAAATAATGAAATGAATTGTGAACGATATAGATGGTATCTGGTGGAGCATTGACTGGGGGCGGTGGTGGTGGAATGATGGGGGGCGGTGATAGCTCCGAGTCCCACGACACGGATGTCCAAGACGAGACCGACAGCCCTCCAGCCCTTCGTAGGCGAGTCGCCGACAAATCACGACCCCAGTCCGAGCTCATCAACCAGATACTGATCGACAAGTTTAAGGTAAAGACTTGTCGTTCTCTGGCCCCGATTCCCGCTACGCAACAATGTTCATTGTCGGCCATTAACACCGCCAGTAACAAACATCATTCACTTGGAGAACATCGTCGTCGCTTTATTTGTACTTGTCATTGTCGATGGAAAGCAAATACACTGCGATGGAAAAGTATTTTGCACTCGACACAGCGATTTTCACTGATAAATGTTAGAATCAGATTATTATAATTAGACTGTGGAGTTTATGCATTCATGCTAAAATCGATTAGGTGAAATACCAAGAGTTTAATAGATTGGAAGAGTATTAAGAATGTTTTTACATTGCTCTTGATTTGTTGAAATTATTAGAAGATGAAATACATTTTTATTCAACCACTATTTTTTTACGATTGGTTATCCATAATATAATTATAATATTACCTTATAGTAATAATTAGTCTGCAGATTTTAGGCACTAATGGCAAAGATGAGTGCGCGAAACAGAAAACAAAGAAAGGGTCAGAGGATTTTAAGAATTCAACCCCCTTATTTGTATCTTACTGAAACAGAACTATGAATCTCGAATCTATATAGTAATTCGATTGAAATCTTAAATCTAGGTAGAAATGACAGAAAAATAAAAACTTGAGATCTCTGAACTATAATATCTGTTTGAGATTTTAGGTCCAAATGATCTGTTCAAGGGGTGGCATTCAGCTAAAAACTAAGTAGTAGTATTTTTTCAGATAGAATGTTGGAAATATACATTTTTGTATCATTTCTTATGCTGAATCGAGTTATGTAGAAATTAATTTTTCAACTTCAATGTTTTCATTAAAAAGATTATTTTTTCCGAAGAAACTATCGGATTGAAAAATCTAAACACAATTCCATCCAATATCCTGTAAGTACATAAAACAAAGTAAAAAATTGAGCTTCATTCAAGTTATTTTAACTTTAACATTAATTAATTGCACGATATAACTGTGTAAATTGATACAGTACTTGAATCAAGTACTTGGTTTTCAGTTAAATGCCAAAATAAAATCCCAAATCTCAACACAAGTGACAGAAAAGGAAACCTTGAGATCTCTAATCGAAAATCCGAGATCTTCGTCATAACAATGGGCGAGGGATCAAAGTATCAATCGCAAAATACTTTTCCATCCGTCGAGGACTAATTCACCGCAAAAGCTAACTCTGGTAACGGGGATCAAGGATCGATCCCAAGAAACGAACGCTTCTGCTTCCGATGTACGTGCCGGCGATTCATTCAGGGAATTGTAAATCATTGGATCCCGTGTCTCACGGTGCGTCGTCTTTGAATTTCACCGTGATTCCCGTTCGCGTCGCCGCACCACGCCACGCTGCCGCCGATGATTTATAATTGCTGTTAAGAGCGTCACACATTTGTAATCATTATCAAGCAGCACGTATGACTGTTTCCTTCGGCAACAATAACTCGCATTACTCACGTTTGTATACGGTTTAGCCACGGTTGTACAGATCACTGGCAGTTTCTGATAGGCGAGCAGAGAATATATCGCGCTGGCCAGGATACGAGCAGAGGAAACGCAGTCCTGGTTAGTTGATATCGAGTTGCGCGGCCGGGCGAGCACGATTTATGGGATCGCGTACCGAACGCCGAGTCATAGTTCGCGCCCGTCGTTTACTTTATTCGGATCTACGTGACCGAACAATCAACACCGTGAGATACGTGTTCGAAAGCTTGTGTATATACCCGTCTGTCGGATCGTTCGACTAACTCATCGTTTGAAGGAGCACAGCCTCCTAGAGATGTGAACGCGAAAATCGTAGAATCATGGACGTCTGCATTCGACGAACAGTGAGTACCGTCAGAAAATAGCTAGACCATCTGCCAGGTGATCGCGAAGCCCGCGACTAGGTGAACCGTTACAATCTCTTCATCGTCCGGCTCATTAACGAATGAATGTCAACGGTGTTTCTAAACGGAAATTGGTATTCGAATGTGCAAGGTGTGATCGAAACGGTCCGGGAAATTTTCAAATAGAAATCGTGTCTCGGTTAACTCGGATGTGTTCATCATCTTCAACTCGATCGCCACCGTCGCGAAAATTCTTCACAGGTAGTAGGAGCAATTTAGCTTGTAGCGTTGGCAGAGTTGGTAACTCCTTTCGACCTTCTGGATCGTGGAAATTATACGAGATTCTGATACTTTGTCACGCTAATTACGTATTACTTTATTGAAATGATAAATTATATATTAAATTATATGTCAAATTACGTACAGAACTAAGGAAAATAATCAGGTGGAAGTTCAGTATCTTCTGTAGAAAGATCAAAGCAATCTTCTGCATCCGTTAAGCTCGTACATGCAAAAAATGTTGTCCGCCATCTGATGGCCTGAAATTAAAGAACTCTTTCAAAAGGTGTAGAAATTGTCAAGGTAGCTTGAGTGATTCAGCTAGGCAGGTAGAAACACGATGATCCATGCAAACATGCCACGAGGACTTTGATCGGTGAAGTCCCGGGGCCGTTTGATCCCACCTTGAACATCGGCTTGGCGAAACAGCTTGTGCCGTGGCGATCGATCTTCCCGGGGACTGGCGTTCCACGTCATGTTCGGCGGAGTTCATGCTTCGAACCCGGTGGCAAAGGTGAACGCGAACGATGACCAGGATGTTGTGATACTTTCAGGCGGATCTGCAGAGCCGAACGTCGTCGAGACACCAGCATGTACGTCGGACGAACAGCGATTTAGGAGGTCAGAGGTTACTCCAGTGGGACACAAGGTCCGGATACAGCCACGCGTACAATTACCGCAGGATGCTCTCGACTCCTTCGCCTATCAAGACGAGGCCTCCCAGGCTGAGCCCGAGGCACTCCTCCCATGACATCGTTACGCTGAGAAGGTGCGTCCAACGACCGTGATACGTCCCGCGGTCCTTCGCACCCTTATCGCAAACGACTCATTTGACTTTTCGCCGTCTGCGAGCAACGCGACTCCGCCGAGACTGGCAAGGGACCGAAATGGTAGTGTAACTTTGGGAAATGGTAATTAGAGAAATATTTGAAACATGTTTCTTGTAGCGGCCACCGTCTTTTTTTTTGGAAAGCGTGAAAATAGTTTCTAAAGTTTAGGCTGACAAGAAAAGTTCCCCTGAAGTAACTCTGATTTTTTTTATCAGCTTTTGCACAATATTTTTTTAGATATTAAAGCTAATAGTACGCCTTTTGGGAGCAGATGGTTAATAGTTGTTGAGACATTTAATGTCAAATGTTTTTTTCTTCTGAAAACACACATGAAGTTAAATATTTTAAAGATACCTCGATCAAAATTTAAATTCCTTCATTTATAGTATTATTTCATTAAAGATATTGTTATTAAATATACACGTAGAAGTGTAAACCTATTATTTAGATTTTGAGTAGTTTAATATTTGAATATTCTTGAGACAAGTACTGAGCTCATATACTCTTCAAAATTGAAACAAAACTAACGAACTAACACTAGTTTCATTAATTTCAATTGGGAGGACATTTGAAGTTAGATGAAGCAATTAGATTTCTCATTGAAAAATGTGCAACTTTGTCATTTAAATCGTTTCTATATCTTTAGAATAGAGATATTTGAGCAAATATGGTTCTCAGCCTAAACTAATTTTTATTCTACTATTTTGTTTAATTATGCCCAAAAATAAACCAGTGGCACTATACAATAGGGAGCCCTTATAGGGGCTGTTTTCATCCCTTCAATATGAATCACAATTAAACTGTCACCAATGACACTAAGAATTACCATTTCCCAATGTACATCCTCTTGCGAGTCTCGAAAACTTGGAGCGATCGGCGCCTAGCGGGATTTTACGTTTTTTGGGAGTACTTGCAAGCCTTATTGTCAAAATTATTGTCATCACGGATATGCTCACGCATATGACGATTGCTTGAGTTTGCTGTGAATTACTTGCGCACTTCGCAGATTTAACTCACTGCACCACCGACCGATGGAAAAATCTAGGTGCTTCTCTTAGCGTTTTCTGTTTTGTTTTTTTTTTCGATTCGAGACTCGACCAATTTCGAACAGACGTCACGCTGTTTCTTTTCTACTTCTTCGTCTTCGTTTCTGTTCGGATCGGAACGAATCATAGCACGGCATTAGACAATCATCCAAACGACTCCTTGAAAAATGTCCTTGAAGGAAATTTAAATTCTTTATTCTCGAACCTTTCCAGTAAATCGAGGGAGAATAGTGGTAGGTAGACGGGTATTATAACAAAACACCTACTTTTCCATTTTTCCTCGTAAAACAAGTTGGACTGCCACGCGTAACCATGTACGGAGTGGTTCTTTCCCTTGGATAGTCATAACCACCGTAAAGGCACTCACGTTTTATTTGCTTAATCCATTCAGTTAGTACCGTTTTAAATTGTACATAATTTGATTATCATTTACGATCAACTCTTGCGACCCTGTCCGTCCAAATTTGAAATTCGATGCTGATGGAACATATTCGAATTGTTAAAACTAGCCAGCCGACGCTCGTAAAATATCGGTAAAAGGTACATAGGACGTTCCTAACGACGAATGGTACCGTTCGAGAAATAATTGATCAAATTCTCTGGTACTGTTCATCCCAAAATCTCCCTGTAGAACTTCAGCGATCCGAGGACAAAGTAATGTGCGGTTGTTCGAGGTAGCCCGATCTGCAGAACCACTCTGTATACACGTATTCTACCTGTCGTGTGTATATACTTACCTATTGTAATTCGTTGCTGAATGTTGTATCGATGCTTCTACGTAAACACAAGCTTGTTGATCCTCTATCCGACCGTGTACCGACGGAGATCGATACTAATGGCGATTTTACTTTGATCCCAGTAACGCGAAAGGGAGGAGTACTCGGACAAATCTGAGGCGTTCACTGAGCCAACCACTGGGTATCAATCAGCTATCACCTTTGATGCGCACCAAAACTGCAGGTAAACTTAACACTTGTCTGCGTAGAGTCAGACCCCTCGACTGACACTGTCTGAGCCCTAACGTAGAAACAACTTCCTTCGTTTCGCCCAGGCAAACGAGCAATCAATCAATCTTATTCCTCCGTCGCTAGAGTATGTACTAATTTGTACAAAAATGAATTTGCACAAGCTGAAATTCTACTTATCTATTAGCCTTTGGATGGCGGACATTTTTGAGTATTTATGGCAAAGTTAATCCTTTTAGTAGTTAATGATTACACATGACTGCCACAAAATTAGAATTTAGATGGAATATTTATAACTCTGACTCCAAATGGACCCGGCGTCCGTCATTCGAGGATTAAACTTCTGTTGGGTAAAATGACATAGCTGGTGCCTTAAGCAAAATGGATATATGTATAGCTATCCAAAGCGAAAACCTATCGAATGCTGATTTCTGAATTGGAGACTCTAGTTTTCCTGTTTAAAGATGCTTCGAACAATTGTACGACATTGTTCGTTACGTTTGCTCGTTTGCTTGGGAGAGACTCACTGGTAGCAAGCCCGTTGACAGAGATTAGTGCACACTTTCCGCTCCAATGGTATCCAGTTTCTCTAGACGCCACTTCCAAGAGTGCTCCGAGTTAGCATGCATCCTTGTAACGATCTTAAAGCATTCATATCGTTGTAACAAAACGCACCTGTAAGAAGAGTTCTTGAGAATACGGAATGCGGAACACACACACGTACACCCACACACCTGTATTAAACGTGTTAATATCTTCATTTTGTAAGGACTGCTTCCTGTGAATACGCTTTTGTTTGCAAGCTATACAGTAGACACCGATTGTTCTCGGGTAGTTTCGCGAAGCGATCAACGAATAGACAAGGAAGCTGTATCCTTCAAAGATACCGACATCCTAACAAAAGCATACTAGACGAGAGCAATCGGCGAGCCTCATTACGCACAAACATCATAAACGATTTCTTTAATCCTCCGCTGCCAATGCCTACGATGGACAATCTGCTGGGTGATTTTTTCGAATAGGTGATTGCTTTCTTGCGATTTCAAAAGAGACACCAACAGCGATATCGGCGCGGCCATGACGCAATGTATTACAGACAGATCATCGAACATTACGATCTGATTTCGCTGGGTTTCCAAAGATAAAGACAATCGGTTCGTTTGAAACCAGGTGCGAGGTTGCCCGGTGGGAATGTCCTGTCGGAGGATGAACAGGACGGCAGAGGTGGAACGTCGGACGACGAGATGATGTCCGACTCGGAGTCCTCCATCGCCTCCTTGACGGATAGGAAGAAGTCGTTCGAGCAGACGATGGACGAGGAGGTCGTGATCCTGGCTGAAGCTGTTTGGGACCATGTGGCGATGGAACCGGAGGAGCTGGCCTTTCGTGCCGGTGACGTGATCGAAGTTCTGGACAATCTGGACAAAGATTGGTGGTGGGGTAACTGTAGAGGCGAGCATGGCTGGTTCCCGGCTGCGTTTGTTAGGGTAAGACATTTGCTACGTTATAAACTAATCTCAGAACCTTGAATTCCTGTATGTCAAAATGGAACGTTGATGTTTCTAGTTGCGTGTCAGTCAAGAGGACACGGTAGAGGATTGTTTGGCGGCGATGGCTTCCGGTGGCACGTCTAACTCTCAATTAAGAAGACGCACTAGTATCTCGCTGCTGTCAAACGAGCAGGTCAGAGCAAGCGTGGTCCGCGAGTTGGTGCAAACCGAGCGTGACTTCGTCAAGATCCTGACGGACGTCGCGGAGGGCTACATCGCCGAATGTCGTCGGCGAACGGACATGTTCAACGAGGAGCAGATAGAAACGATATTCATTAACCTCGAAGAACTGCTGGACTTTCAGTCCAAGTTTCTCAAGGACCTCGAGTCCAGGATAGACTGGAACGCTCCGTACAAAAGCTGCGTCGGCGAATGTTTCATCAATCATGTAAGGATGCTCTTCAGCCTCTTTTGTGCTCGATTCTTCGATATCTCGATCAACTGTATTGTAATCTTCAGAGGTCAGGATTTCGCATGTATTCGGAGTACTGCAACAGTCATCCGATGGCCACCGTCACGCTGCAGGAGCTGTACCAACATAATCGTTATAGCAAATTCTTCGAAGCCTGTAGACTAATGAGGGGCTTGATTGAGATACCTTTGGACGGGTATTTGTTGACGCCCGTCCAACGAATATGTAAATATCCGCTCCAACTGGCCGAGCTGTTGAAATACACGAAAGCTGATCACCCGGATTACCATAAGATCCAGGAAGCTCTCGAGGCGATGCGTGGTGTCGCAGTTTTGATCAACGAAAGGAAAAGGCGAATGGAGAGTCTTGAGAAGTTGGCAGCTTGGCAATTGAGGGTCGAGGGTTGGGAGGTACGGATTTATTGTAAATTCTTATCCTTGATCGTTTCTATCATTCTGGAAAGTGATATCTACAAATGATTTAAAATTATATAATGTTCATTTTAGGGCGAGGACCTCATAGAAGTCTCGTCTCAGTTAATTTATCAAGGCGAGGCAATGAGAGTCACCACTGGCATGTGGACGAACAACATCACCTTATTTCTGTTCGATCATCAGCTAGTTTACTGTAAAAAGGATATTATAAAACGAAACACTTATGTGTTTAAAGGCCGTATTTACCTCGATACGAGCGAGGTGATCGATGTTCCCGATGGAAAAGGTAATTCGAATGTGTATTAATTAATTAAGCAGACCTTTCTGTGAATATCTGGGCCCTCGAGTCAGAGTATACTAAATCATGCTAAACTTCAGTAGAGAACAGAAAAGATCCCTGAAAAGAATGACAAAGATGTGAAAAACATGTAAAATGTATTAGACTTAGCACACTCTGACTCTAGAGTTCTCGTATAAAGCCCGTTGATTATCTATTCAATTGGAGTAGCATTGCAACTAAATATTTATTCACAGATCACCAATCGGGAGTAACAGTGAGACATTGTCTGAAAATATACAGCTGCGTCCGAGATAAGTGGTTGCTTTTCTGTTGCCGCACGGCGGAAGAGAAGCGTCGGTGGTTGGCAGCCATGGCGGAGGAACGGAGACTAGTTGCTCAGGATAGAAACGATGGGCTGGAATTCCCAACTGCGGCCAGACAACTGGCCAGGCTCGTGGCAGCGAGACAACAAAATAGGCCGCCAATCAAGCCTCGCAGTAAGACGATCACTTTGATACTACGCTGATATTACAGACCCTTGTGATAAAAGTATCAATTAATTCTCTGTCTTGTATGATTATAGACAAAACATACAAAAGAGAATCTTCTTACGAAATGCCGACCATGGTTGGACAAGGCGCAACGAACTCGTTAGGACGAAAGGTTGGCACCTGGTTCACGTTTGGTAGCAGCAAAAAGAGTACACGACCTCAGCCGTCCTGAGACAGGCCTACCTTCGTGCCATACATTGACCTGTAAATCTCAAATGAGATGCGCTTAATCGTTGCTCCACGATCTAGACTTGAATGCACGTTACTCAATATTTAAGAAACCGTTGTAAGGTTTCATTGAGGATAATTAGCCCGATTTCCTTCCTCTGCGGAAACTAGACATTGCACTTGCTCTCGCTCATTGGGAACGCAAACGATCCTAAGCGCTGGTTACATGTATGGGACGAAGGTAATTGATTTACATGATCATTAAATTTCATTTAACGAACGCATCATCGACTCAATGGCATTGATATATAGGATCCTGTTGACCGGCTAGGAGAATGCTACGATTGTCACGTGTCCGATTTTTAGTACTATTATTTAATTGAAAAAGTATACGGTTCGATAAAAGAGATTGTAAGTCTGCATCGCCAACGATATTTATTTCACTGCCTCATGGAAAACGATTCTTCATTGACACGCTCTGTCATCTTGCATTCAGAAAAAAAAGATCACTGCACGGAGTGACAAGGTATTATATTGTTTATACTTCTCTAATAAATAATAAACGTTGTTTGTTCGAAGTAATTGTTTGAGAAATATTGTTAAATTAAATTAATCGAGTCCATGTAGTGGAGACTATATTGCACACAAGCAACGTTTACACAAATATTTTTTGGCAGACGATCGTGTCATGCAGCTAAGAGTGAACGTATTAAGAAATTATAGCAAACGATGGGAATGAGACTATTAAAGTGATCATGTTAATAAGCATTAAAGCTGACAAAAAATGCAGTATAAACTAGAAAAATAAATGCAGTTCTTGTTAGACGTAGATATACATGTATAAAGAAACTAGCGAGCTTTCGAGGTACTAAAGAGAAAGTACTAGTCACTTTTATCACGCAATCGTATAAATAACAGTGATAAAATTTTATTGTTACTCGACTGCTTGAATGGGTGTTGTGAGCATTGAACAGATTAGCAATGACCATACGTTTTTTTTCATGGTAATCGAAAGACTGAGGACAGGAATGCTTTCCACGATGTCTACGAAAGGACTGGTACATATTGGGGTACCACTGAGAGAAAAGTGTGATGCTATATGCAAGTTTCACCATAACCAACTATTTGTAGTCTCAGCCTGAAAGAACATACGCATATACTCCACTGTTCGATACTTTAGATAGTACTTTAGAACGCACACTAAAATAAAATTGTTAAACGGACAGTGTCCGAAAATTTTTCTCTCAGTGACGCGAAACGTATCCGCAGCAGATATTTGTAGAACGAATCTCATGCAAAAATCACATTATATATTCCTTTTACTGCCTAAAGGTTTGTCTGTTACTTCAACTAAAGCAGTAATCGTAAAATACTCAAGGTAGTTTGTATGAAGATTTTAAATTTGCTAACTTGGGACGGAGAAAATTATATGCCTACGTCGTAACAGAGAGGACAGTATTAAAGATACAGGTACTACTAAATATGTAAATACTCGCATATCAAGCCTCTTTTTCTACTGCGGCTGAAGCAGTTTCTAAAAGTGAACTCCCAAGAGGAATATCTTTCAAGTTTTTCTACTCTTGTACAGAAGAAAACGTGTTACGAGAATATCGTGCCGAGAGCCAGTCAACCAGCAAAAATCTCTGTGTTTTGTAATATAAACTTAACGGTGACAAATTGTAAACATTTGTCTGTGCAATTCGTCGTCACAGATAATTCAATTAACTTTTTCCGAAAATTGATGCACACTGATCGTGAAAGTTTTTAACACTGCCAATCTGTTTACTACACGCGTCTTCGTTCAATTCGTATAGTTTCTCGTCATTTTTGATGCATAAATATAGATTTCGAGTATACGCGAACAAAGAACGGAATAATACGATTTAAGCGTTACTTTGTGTCCGCGAATTTTTCATGTTTCTCTGTCTTCGAACACGGACGCAAGTTAATGGAAGTCGTTAAAAAAAGCAAACGATGTTTGCGAACGGAATAACAATTCACAGAAATATATTTTTGCTTATTTTCTGGCGTTATATTTACTATACGACGAGGACAATATGATGATGAAATGAAGGAGCAAGATTCCTACTCGACTGTACAGAGAACACTAACCGTTGATGTTTAGACTAGAAGCAAAACATTTGTTGCTGAATTTAACTCACTCAAGAGTTATTTTTATAGGACAAATTTATTTGTTTCAATGCGACGCTTCTCTGTACGCATTGTTATGTAAGAACAGTTTTAATGGCCAATGTAACTAAACGTAAGAAGAGGATGTCTCGCACTAACTATAAATGCTGAAACGATAATACTGCATAGTATGCAACTCAGAATACTTCATTAGTATGAACTTCACTTTCATGAGTCAAGGAATGAAATTTCTGTGAATTACCAGAGTAGTAGTACAAATGCCGACGGAACATCCGGTTAACAAGAGATCTGAATCTGAATAATGTTCGTTGCTTGTATTGGCTACACTCTACATATCTTGACGAAGATCCAGATGTTGACAAATATAAAATTTATAGTTTAATATTTATTCTCTTTGTAATTACTGATCAAGTGATTTGTTCTATTACTCTGGATACGTTGACACAAATCCTGCACAAACGGCAAAATAATGTGCTTCGAAGCAATAATATTACTAGGCGTTACAGTAATAACAGTTTAAGCTGTGAAATATATATGTAAACGCATACACTTTCCCTTGTATTTGATATTGGTTACTGTGTATGTGCATATTGATAATTAACGTGACGCGTGCATTGTGCATCATTAATATGCACATGCTTTCTGCAACAATACGTTGGAAACAACTGATACACTAATGTATCGTTTTGTTTTATGTAAATAGCTAGTTGGTATTGTAACTTGTAAGTGTAAATATTGTAGACCTCTTTATTAGTGAAAACAATGTAGGCAATAAGTGACTTTAAAGTTAAATGACACATAACTTTTGGATAATGATTAACTATTAATTATATAGCGCGATGTTTTGTATATTTGTATATCTAATTTAATGATTTCGTAATAAATTGGTCTCTTTGCTCGATTGTTCACGTTATAAATACTTATTGTTTATGATATGTACAGTTGAAATTACACGATATGTTTAAAATTGTTTTCATAATATAAATATATACTCAGTTAAATATATGTAAATAAACATTTTATAATTATTACATATAACTAATTTATTGCACTTGGTCGCACATTTTCCACATACTGAACTTCATACATGTACAATTAAAACTGTATCATATAATCAAATTTGTACTAACAGAAAAGAAACTGAAATAAGCTTCTTGAAGCTCTGATCTATTTCTAATTTTTCTTAAATAGTTATCATAACTATTAAGTGCCAAGTATATAAGTGGCATTCGATGAGAGTTGAATTTTCAGTTCAGAATTCTCTTTTCTTAATTGTGTCACAACTTGCCTTAATGTCTTAGCTTCTTCCAAAAGTTGTGCATTTTCATCTAAACTTTGCTGAAGGTTTTCTTGTACATCTCTTAACTCTGTTATATATTCACATGCTCTTTCCAATATTCCTCCTTTACTCTGTTATTTAAATAACAATGAAAAATATATAATGAAAAATATAATTGCATTTGATTGTATTCCAAAGATATTTTAAAATTCTAGTACATTACCTGTAATTCAAAATTGGTCTTTACATCTCCCTCTCCTATTGTGTTCTGTTCATAATCAGGTAAAAGTTTACCCAACTTTGCAATCCAATTATTAATTTTATCTCTACGCCGTCTTTCAACTTCATTATGCGTTACCCTTCTTCTTTCGTCCCTCTATAAATAAACATCTATTGATCATTGCTATTACTATTACATAATTGTTATGATGTAATAAATAACAAAAATTACCTTTTTAATAGTTGTAAGAATATTTTGGGGGTTATCCCCAATTTGAAGCTTAACCCGAGGTGTGGCTGTTCTCGCTGATTCTGCCGTAACTACTTCATTGCTATTACTGAGTACATATAACTGACCACTTATAGGCGATGTTAAAACTTGGACAGCATTATTTAATGGTGCAGATACTGACAGTTCTGTGTTATTTGGTTGACTGTCCTGAACTTGTACTACTCTATATGCAACTCCATTATCATTCCTGTTTACTTGGCATATGTGATAGCGTATGTTATCTTCCTCTGTGGCAGCATCTATCTCTGTGTCGCAATCTATTATTTCTGCTTCCTCTAGAACGACGCCAACATTATCATTGCTAATTATTTTGTCATCCACACTGCAAAAAAATAAACTTTTAAAAACTATTCACCAAAAGATAACAAACTTAAATTAAAATACTAAAATTAAAGAAATATTATTCTTCTATTAACCTTATCACTAAAATTTAAAGAGTCATTGTCAAAATTCTTTGATCCAAAAAAAAAGACATATGCACATGTAGAATCATAAAATAGCTTCCATTTGTAATTCGACTATGAAAATTATCGAAGGACATTGTCTATAAAAAAACTATGCTTGCTTATTATTATTAGTAGTAGTAGTAGTAGTACTCTTATTTTCGTTACGTATATTACTATTCGGTTATTAAAATTTGTAAAAATCAATCAGCGAATACCTGTCATCTATGCGATCGAAATGGTTTAAAACTTCCATTTTAATTAATGAAATCAACTTTTCTTATTCACTGCTGCTCGGTTTTGGACACAAAAGGATGATGCATCCCATTGCACTTCAATAAGTTGTGTGCAAAGGATTTCTCTGTGTGCATGGTGTGATACGTGTACGTCATAGCAAAGCAGAGACAGAGAATATATGAGAGTGTCCACGCCCGGTTTTCGACGTGTACAAAATGCACAATCCAAGTTACATAAAGTGCTTAAATCTCACAAGTTTAATAATAGATAATAATAACAAATTAATTTCTTTGGCATGATTATAAACTTTCGCTTTTGCATGATCAGCAAAACAAAAAGTGATTTCGAAAAGTAGTTTTCCACGGTTATCAGTTTGTAACGGTGACAAGTTCTTCTCGAAGACGAAATTATCGATATGTTTATTTATTACAATTATAAGGTTTTTGTCACAGATTCAATACCAAATCCTATTCGAAATTCTTCTGAACATTTAAAAATAGCGCCATTTATGTACCCCTTGTGGTGAAATCTAGAAACTCCGTTCAGGGTCCGTGCAGCGCCAATTAATACAGCGGCAGAACGGTGAAATTTTTAGCCAAAAATTTGACTAGTAGTTTGAGCGTTTTGCCGTTGTACTAATTGGTGCTGTACGAACTTCGAACAAAGCTTCATTTTCTCTCCGTAAGTGACGCCACTATCGCCCATATACAGTAATGCCTCACCATATTGCGCCATGACAGAGGTAAAGAGTTCAGAAATTTGAGGTGTGGTACAGAAACTGCCTTTCTCTGATTGGTTGACGCTCTACCGCTAAGCAGTGCTGCCCTCACAGTTTTAGACAAAGAGAGGAAGTGGTGAGTGAGCAAGAGGGCACGACAAATTGAGCAGGATACAGCCTAGCTAATTATTTCATTGCCCTGAATGTTAGAGCATGAGAATGAAAGAATGTTGCAAGTGTATAGTGTCTTCATATCTTTTTCTGGAAAATAATTATTTGCTCAAAATGCAAAATTTAATGTATAAATGTTGTTTTTAAAGAAATCCAAAAGCCATCCAAAACGTTGCTGAAACTGAGCACTATCCTAGCTCTCGATATCACTATCGTCAATAAATTTCTTTTACTACAGGATAATGATAATTTTAAGAGATACGCCGTACATCCTTATTTTAGAATGTCTAAAGAATAGTTAATAGCAATTTTTCGAGTCCGAAATAGTGAGTAGTTCAACCGTATATTATAGTGTATATAGTATATTACAGTATATTATAGTGTAGTAGTAAAAACAAAAAACAAAAATATGGGAAAAAATTATGGAATAATTGGCATAGACAGTTTTATTGCAATATATTACACAGATTATAGTGCATCACAATGAATAATTACAGTTGTTTTCCCGATGCCGAATGGCGTTACATCTAGACCTTAGGTACATATCTTAGGAATTGTAATGTTACGTCTAGTACAACCTATACCGATACCTTACAGAAAAAAGTCGCGAACTTACATCCACTTCTAATTACAATATAATACATTTTCTCAATTTAGTTTGAAATTGCATTGGGTGAAAGTATTCATGGTAGACGTGTAAACATTGGCTCCGTGATCCGAACGTGGTGCGCGCACGATTGTACATATACATACATAGAAATCTGGAATCCGTTCGAACGAAAATTGTTTCGAATTCAGTTTACTTATTAATTACACAAGCAAACATTTCTCCCATCGTACGGATTATCTTCTATATTTTATTATATTGTCCATGCTAACGTAGAAAATCACAATGACCGCCATCGAAGTCGATGAAATAAAAAGCTACGGTTTCCCATTGTCCAAAGCGATTACTTTCCACGCAATGAAGCTTTCTAGCGCCGTATATTCGGGAACGGGCCAAGGTCCTGTCGATTTTACTTGTTTTTTTTTTACATTTTTCTTTTTGTATATTTTTTAATTTATGTTCCTATGAGATCCACCTTCGTATATACAGGAATCGAATGCAGTATGATGAAACAAATATGTACAAAGTGTTCCTTAAAATTCCGAACATTTGCCGGTAAGCAATTCTGCATATTAAAATAATAAAAACAACACTCCGATGGGACTGTTGTACGAGCTCTTTTCATTATTATAATATATAGAGTTCTCCGTGAAGAATGATCCAGATTTTTAGAAATACCTTGCTTCTAATAGAATGATTGGGCTGTTGGTTTTATGCACCCATAGAAACACGATAGAATATGTAATTTTAGGAAAGTTTAAATCTGGAGGCACACCCTGGGATGTCTAAGATCCCATAGAAATCTCGTAAAGTACGTCGCTTAACTAAAAGTATATGTACTCTTATATAATCGATATACTTCTTTGTTATAATTTACATTTATTAGACGATTATGAATGTTTATGCAGCTTCGCGTCTGTAAAAATATATTTATAAATTAACACTGAAATCAAAAGGTTTTGCATCATTTCGTTATGCGCTCTAGGCATGATTAATTAGTTCGTATGAGACGGACTGTAAACATTGTCATTTGCATAAACATTCGCAATATGATAATGGCTGAAACGATATTAACTCTGCTCAATTTTTCGTTGCTCAATTAATCTGTTTTTAACTAGAACTTAAACTTGTAATAGGTGATTTTACAGTTCATTTTCTGATCGCGTATCTCTATAAACGCACAAAATTCACAGTCCAATCATCGCGAAGAAAATAACAAACAATCTCAGGATGCACGCAAGGCAACCATTTTGTTCTTTCTATTCATCTCGAAACGAATCCTCAATCTTCTTCGAGAACTTCGAAATGACAATCATAATTAACTTAATCTCGCGTAATTCCATTGTGTTGGTGCATATGAAACTGTCGATCCACTTTATTTTCGTGCCAATTTTCGTTACAACTAGACTGCAGATTTTATGCATTATTACAATCTAAAATATTATAAAGATTAAAGGAATTTAAAAATGTTAATCTATCAAAAGGGATTAATGAAAGAATGGACTTGATATTTAGTCTCTATTTCCTGCAATTCATGCAGGCAATTTTTGTGCAAAATAAAATATAATAATAATAATATTTTCAAATTCTTTAAACGTTTTTGCTGTTTCGTATTCGATCTACTCTTTTTACATAAAAATACCGCAGCCTAGTTGCAACATACGTTCGAGTACAGCCAGAGATAATACTTAAACAAATGGAAATTCGAAAACCAATCGTTCGGACTTCTCGATTCGCAACGACAGGTTCCCGTGCACCAATCCACAATTCGCCCGAGTAATGCGTAGACGTATCTCGAATCTGTCGCGAGATTCTTCCATCGAGCAGACACAATAGGGTCTTCCGCTTAGGGTCTAGGGAGGCGAAGCTTCGTTTACATTGGTTTCCTCCGGTGCACCTCGATCACCGTTTCCGAATCTCTCAATCTTGAATCCCTTGATCCTGGTTCGTCGAACGATGAACACGTTTCCGGTCGGATGTTACTCGATGTCTTCTCACGTGACATTGATCTCCTCGTCCTCCTCATTTTCCGTTTGTTCTTCCGGCTGCTGAGGACTCGTGACAGGACTGACGTCGCTCAAGTCCAATCTAGGCTTGTCTCCGTCGGCGTCGCTCAAGTCTGGATTCGGATTGTTCTTGTTCGGCAATGTTTGCTCCCGAGAGCCACCGGTTGCTAGCAATTCCCTCTCCTTGCTATTCCTCCACTTCATTCGCCGGTTTTGGAACCAGATTTTTACCTGAAACATACGATAGTTTAACGTCGTCTTCGTCGATCATCGCTTAGCTTTGTAAACGTATAGACTGCGGATCTTTATGCACTTATGGCATATGCAGATTTCTCAATGCAATAAAACGTGTAACTAACATGGTCCAATTGCATTTTCATTTTCTCTTTACAATAAATAATCTTTCAGTTAACGAAGGAACCTGGAATTCTAATCTTTTTAAAACGGTCCATGAAAATGTGGATTTGCACAGAGATCCGCTGGCCGGCAATGTACTTCTTTTGCGAAACTTTTAAACAATTTGGCAGAAATAATCTCGGAATGTTTTCGAAATTGTTCTCTTATCATTTGTTCATAATGAAAATAAATGAGTGAAATACATTATTTCAAATTATCTCAAAATTTGTCTTTTGTACCCTAATGTACTTTCAAAATTAAAGAATGTTTGTTTCATAAAATCTACAATCTTTCATCGAATTCTATTTATTCAGACTAATTATTTCCAAAATTTTGTCATTTTACATTTTCTTTAAAATATTATTTACTACTTTGCCAATATGTACGTTTGTATTTGCGTAGATGATCTGAGAAAATTCTCTGAGCGCAAAGGGTTACAGAAGAGAGTAACCCTATAACAACGAGTTAGTGTTGAAGATTTCATAGATAGTCTACTAAATATTGGTATTATTAATT
This sequence comes from Augochlorella aurata, assembly GCA_028455555.1. Lineage (NCBI taxonomy): Eukaryota > Metazoa > Arthropoda > Insecta > Hymenoptera > Halictidae > Augochlorella > Augochlorella aurata. The sequence continues at coordinate 4,582,513 of CM052158.1, read as the reverse complement.
CCTTGTTTGAACAGGAACAAAATTTGATTCTCTCGTTATCAAAATACAGGACTAGAAGTAAATGAAACGTATCACACAAGTAACAAACATTTTTCTCATTCTATTGAAAAGGTCACCAATGTCGAAGAAATGCTAATCAACGTAGCCATTAAAAAGAAATCGTGGCGCGAGGGGTTAACAATTTCACCGAATTGAAACTACCGCTGTCCCTGTTGCTTTGTACTTCACGTGTTCAACAAGATTGAAACGAAGTTCGTAATTTGCACTCGCAAATTATAGACGATAAATTAAACGAATATATCAGAGGCGAGAAAATTACATGGATCTGCCAGCGATTAATCCGTCGAAATTGTTTTCGTATTTTCATCTGGCGGAGCGTGTGCGCTTGACACGATGCGGAACCCTAACAATCTGACACGTTAATATGCTCTTTGGCAGTAGGGTAAACTCGGCCGGGATTCTCAATGTGCCGCTGACTGATCGTTCTTTGTCGCATGATTACACGGCGTCCATTCCATTTATCACCGCGACTAGATATCGCCGATCCTTCCGCAGAAAGTGTCAAATTCTTAAGACATGATCAAGACGGAATTTGTTAGGGAAGTTCGCCAGAAGAGTAACGATGTTTAAAAAAAATACTTAAATGTTCGCGCATATCTTATGGAAATCATTTTAAAGCGCGTGCTTTCTTCGGGGAGGCAGATTAGGGGTAATATCGAGCCGAAGACGTTGCTCGCTTGGGGTTGAACACTCGAACCGAGGACGCTCGAAAATCAAAACCCGAGGGGTTCGTTCTGCTGCGTCAATATACAAAAAAACCGCGTTTGGAGCGTCCTGAACTCCTTCGAATAAAACTTCTTTCTTGACTTTCGTCCTTCGATAGCTTTCTATAAACGAGCCTCTTAGTTAACAACTGGCATAAGTCCCGCATCTTGTGAAAATTGGTCTTTACTGCAAGGAAGTAAAGTGAAAGAATAGTAAGAGTGATAACATAGTTTAACCCTTTGACTGCGGCGCACTCTTAATTTAGTATATATAATTTCATATATTTCGTAGCCAAAGGGTTAAAGAAAAACTTGCATTTCGTTTGACAGTCGCCGAATGATATCGTAACGAATGATCAAGGGCTTTCACTGAATGGTATTCTTTTTCTTTTAAATGACGACTTATGCCATATGGCAATTAGTGTAGTCGTAATCTTAACATGTTTTCACAATAAGTATTTCATTTATTACAATAATATTAATGAAACTCATTCGTTGCTGGAAATATTATCAATTCTATAATACAATTACAGTGCTTTGTAATGCCTGAGAAAATACGTATAACGAATTGAAGAAATAAATTTCAGCAGAAACTGTAATTTATTAATAACGTTCACTGTGTTTAATAACTAGATTGTGGATGTTTATGCAAAGTAAACATTCTCTGCAACGATTACAACAAACCGGAATTAACACTGAACCTATCACGATCAAGTGAGCCGTTTCTCATTTTATAATTATGAGAACAATTAAGATCTTTCCGTGGAAAATGATTGCATAAATTACATTATTGGAACAATTGCTATGATAAAAACTGTACACAATTTAAATGAATTGAATCTTTTCACTCTTGTCAGGCAATGTACACCAGCCAATTTCACTGTTCGTTTAGTACTAAATAGACATTTATTTCCATTCAAAATATCCTTTGAATGGATCGAAAATGATCGCATTGTTACGTTTTTCCCCCTCTCTTAATACGTTGTCTTCCACTTTTTCCATAAATCCATGGAATCCACATAGTCTATCGAGAACATATTAAATCATAATGACGATTTATTACGGCACGGTTCGAATTTAATGAACGGAACGTGATCGTAGAACTGGTAAATGCATTCTGTATATCTACTAACTAAATCAAAATTCATTGCCGACGATCCGAGCTGAAAAACGTGTATCGATACGTTCCCAATCGTGTTCCCGATCGATCTGAAATTCGGGGGCGATTGATCGTGCGCCGACAAGCTCGTTACGGGTGCAAAAATCCATTATTAATGGAAACTTCGGTCGCGTATGAGTTCGAAAACAAAAAAAACGGGAGCGGGAACAAGAACAACAACAACAACAACAACAACAACAACAACCGGAAAGCGCATTGACGTATGAAATTCGTTCGCGTGACAGCTGCACGCGAACCCGCCGTGAACCAACGTGAACAGGAAACGGTCCATAAAATGCCCCATAAGATATTAAAAAATAATAAACGTTTTTATTAATTTCCTGCCGGCACGCTCCCCCGGGGTCGTGCAATATATTAATAATGACGCGGTTGTCAAGCGCAGGCACGCTTGTTGAACGCGTTTCGAAAATTTGTTGATATTCTGTAAAGTATCTCGCTCGATAATGTGCCGGATTATAAATCATATTTTCTGTTTTTGTTTCTCTGGGTGCAGGATATAAATGTACCGAACAGCCGGCAAACTGTTCGAGGGTCCGCACGTCTGACAGGAATGTAATTGCACGCGCGGATCATGCGAGCGTATTATAAATGCGATTTATGCAAATAGAAGTGTTTGACAATCAATTTATAGAAAGTTGTTTATTCGTCCGAGGCTTTTGTTTCGTTCCGCATAAAATGGAAACCTCGTTAAACTTTATTCAACCCATCGTAACAGTGTCGGGCTCGACAAGCGCGGAAATATTTATTAATATTCGGACATTATTTATACGTTGTTAAAATCTAGCCTTCGCTTTAATATTCGGTATATAACAATTTTTTAGTGACGATGGGGATATCCAAATAGCTTTATTTTATTTGGAGAGTTGACTTTTATTACCGAGTGACGGAGCTTCGTCTTAAATTCCACGGATTGTTTCATGAAACGTTGTTATACTCTTGTTTCATAGCAAAAGTAAAATTACGTTAGAAGAATTTAAGGATATTGTTACGTCATTTTCAACTATTGCAATTGTTAAAAGAAAGAAGATATATATTTTCGTCTAATTTATATTACTTACAATTATCGTAGATAATTTTTATTCTCCATAAGGATCCGCAGTCTATTCATAAATATTGCATAAAATAAATATTTTAAAGATAAGTATAAATATTTTCTTTTTTTAATTACTTCCGAGTTTATTTTTATTCCAAGTTCCATAAAGTCTATATACAGGGCATTATAGTTAATAACTAATGCACATATTTCAACATATTCCAAAATCTTCCAATTCTATTTTATATCATAGTAATCAGTAGACTGCAGATTTTTATACGAAATAAAAATTGTCCAAACAGTCTTTCCTCTGGTAATTCTAAAAAGTTGCAAACGAAACTTGTTAAATCACGCTGCTATTTTCGATATGATCTACCCTAATTTTCTCATAAATACATAAAATCAGCAATCTATTAATAATCGAAGAAGAAAATTACTCAGTTGTACAGGAATATTGGGTTAATGAGCGTCGGGATGATCGCTGAAATTTGACAATATTTAATTCGGCGATGTTGTTATTAATTTAATAATAATTACTGCTATCATTATGGAAGCGCGGGGGATGGAAGGCAGCTTCGTGGTCCAGCGAAACGTGTCGGGTGCACGAGCACACGCGTCCGCACGTCCACGGCGACCAATGAAAATCCGGAAAGCAGTTTAGGTAAATCAATCCGTGGCGGGGGTGAAGCGGTTCGACGTCGCTTAAGGCTACGCTGGTATAATAAAGTGGCGAACAGGGTGGAGGATTAGGGTGGCGCGAAGCGGAGGCGAGCCGGCGGAAAACGGTGGACGGGCACGACGGGGAAGGAGAACGTTTTCAGGAGAGTTCATGTGCGTTTGACGTTGGCCCGTTCAGCGGTTCGGTAATACATGGTCTTTAATATACGAAAATTACGCACCCTTTCTTGCCGTCCTTCGTCGCCGAGCGTGCATTCAACCGTGAACGAAAGAAGAAACGCCGAAAGCTGCCGCTGAAAGCCGCCGCGAAAATTGGAAAACGCTCGTGCGGCGAAAAAAATCTCTCATACAGTGGCTTAATGAAATTTTCTGATCCGGCGATGGAAAACTTCGAACCTTGCTGAGTTACCCTCTCGTCAACGGATAACATTGTCAAACAGAATTTATACAATAGATTCTACTGACAAGGGATGATCTCCAATCCGGAAATTAAAAATATTCTGAAACTGTGGTTATATTTAGAGCATGTGTAGATATGTATTAATTTTGTTTTCTTGCGTAAATTCACTTTAGGGGATGAAAATCAACCCCCAAATATTCGGCTATTTGCTGTTTTATTGTTGTAATTCGCAAACTGTACAAGAGAAAAAAAGATCTTCAAACAAAAGATACTTCTTTTGTCCAAATCTATCATGTGGTATACGATTTGCTAACTATTTAAACAATTCGGAAAAGCTATATAGGCAGATAATCAATTTTTTTAGTTTTTTATTTTGCACGTTTAATCCACGGTTCAAATAGTCATACACGATGTAAATAATACTTTTTACTTTCATATAGGTATAAGAAATTTATAACTTTCGTATTTATTAGACTATGTATAAAGTCTTCATCGCAAAACTGTGTAGTTATTACAGCATACGTCAGGTTTTGAATAAGTATGTAGTACCTAAGATATTGTATTGCCTTGTAAATACTATAAAGTTTAATTTATTATTATTATTATTATTATTATTATTATATTATATATATACATATGTATATTATTATATGTATTATATATTATTATTAAACTATATTATTAAACTATTATCATTGGACATTTTGTATATATTTACATATAATTGGATTAGGCTCAATTGAGAGATCAAAATTGATCCCAAAGAAGCAGGAGTGAAAATGCATAAGAGATAATATAAAAGAATATTCTGAGAAGCATCCAACAGAAGTAAAGAATAGGCTGCTGAAATTGTATCATCGGTGATTTTAGTTCTTGATTCATATTTCAGTGTTTTTTCTTGCACGTAGTTCTTCCGTACGACGAGATCGTAGTTTGGAAGATGGAATTACGGAATAATCATTTAAGGACCAATAAAACTTGAACGACTTCGGCGAATGACCTGAGGGAAATGTGGGCGAATGGAAATCACTGATTCACCGAGTGGAGAAAAGGGGCTGAACATTTTTCCAGCGTAATCTGTGTTTAATGCTCGATTAAGAGGCGAAGGGGCGCGTGTGAGGGAACCCTTTGTTCGGTGCCATTGAGACGGCCTCCGGATTTTGTGGGGACATTGACATAGCAATGCTATTGAATCAAATATTTCGTGAAAGCATATAATGCTGTGTATCTTTAGCACTGGACTTACCGAAAAGTGCCGCGTGATATTTTAAAATAGTCTCATGACTGATTCTATTTAAATTTTTATCATAACGCACACTTTGATTGAAACCTAATATTAAGGACAGAGTACCATCAATTTTAAAATAAAAAATGTAAGACCGGCAAATTTAATGTTAAAGTCACACATTTGTATTTGTACTTTTGAATTCTCGTTCCATTGTTGATCCTTTTTACGATCAAAAGAATCTGTGCAATGCGGTTTAGACGTATCATGTGTTTCCACCCCTTATCACGTTATACAGTTTCGTTATAGAAATCTAAACGTCTTCGTGGAAATTAATTTTACAAGATTCGTTGGACAAAATTATTTCGTTCTTCCAATAATCAAGAAACTAACGAAAATTGGAGAACATAAAGTTCATCATAAAACGAAATAAAACAGATTAAACTTGTATATAAACGTGTATAAACTCGCAGCTTCTTCACTGCAATTATTCCACAGAATACAAAATAAATGTAACGAGATCGCTCCTGAAAGTAAATGAAAATTAAATATTTGAAATGCAGATGTGCATAAATGGTGACCCGCGATTCTTCTCGTTTATGTAAAATATTCAGGGGCTGAGATATTAGGGAGGATCGTCGGAGTGCGGATTTCAAATCTCAAATAAGAATTTTAAATGTCGGATACGGATTTCAAATCTCGAATACGGTTTTTAAATCTCGAATACGGATTTCATACCGGAAATTACGGAATGATGCATTCCGGGAAAATCAAGGGATTCGTACTTCCGATTCACCCCTACTCCGGCATGCTCCCGCCCCGCCACATCTTTCTTCTTCTCCTTTTCGTTTTACGTTTTGTGAGTGGCGACGGTGATTGATTGTCCCGTCAGCGGCAGACAGGACCGGGAAACTATATAACAAAAGTAACAAAGCGGCTCGGTTCCAGCGCGAAAGACGCGATGCTTTTCGGGGAAGTTGAATTGTTCGGTGTTCACGGGTCTTATTCGTTCCTGCGACGCGTTATGCTTTCAGTTCTCGATCATTTTTATGAGTTACGATCGACCTGCGCAGCCGGACGTTCGTAAAAGGAATTATTCTGTTTTGAAATCAATCGGAGCGTCGATGAAACATAACTTTTAGTCGTAAATTGAAGTATAGATTTTTGGAAGTTTAACCTTTGTATTAATTCCACGTACTTCGTTTTTGTATTCGATCAATCTTTATCTTCGCGAAATTTTTACGTTAAAGCTTCTGAGAATTCTAATATTTATGATTGAAAGGATATTGAAAGGACATAATTATGTATTTCGTTATTTTTGGCAATCCTGATTATCTAGCTTTAATCTAACGTAAATCATAACCATAATCAATTTATAATCGTATTTCAAGGAAGTTTAACAATTTATTCAATATAATATCAGATAAGTTCTGAAATACAATTATTATTGTTATTCATAGGGGAATTTGTGTAGCATAAATATCTTTGTGGGAACAATAATACGGTACAAGATGTTAAGTAACTTCCTGAAATGGAAACTAAATAAACATTTTTACGTAAAATCTTCAACGAAGTCTAAAACCATTCGTTCTTTAAAGAACAGAATAAATAACGCAACTAGCCAAAAATACTAGACAAATTCTAAGAGAAATTATAAAATACTCAAATTTATTAACATTCGTACGACTCCTTTCTATTTTTCAACAATAGGTATTTTAGGGTTGCAGGCAACCCAAAATAGAATCTGAACAATTAAGATATTATTCATTATTTTCAAAATATAAAAAGAACAAAGAATGAATACATAAAAAAATAACATTTTGGTTCTTCATAAAAGCCTCAATATTATAGTATTTATTTACGAGTTCGCAGACAAATTAAAAATTGTGTGGGTTCGCCGGCAGCCCCAAACAGTCGTTCTAGGTTTAAAAACACCAAGCATTGTTTAAAGAACAGAAACAGCTCCACGACTAAAACCCGCTGGTAAAATACACAGCTACAAAACGCGTGGAATTTATCTCCGCAGCAAACGAAGGTAAACAGCGCCAGCCCACTCATAAACGCTTAATTTGCCCATCCATTAAATACCACCAATCGGTTTCATTCGCGTCCCACCACTTAGCCGACACCCCCGCGCCCCCTCGAGATCGTTAACTTATTGGCCACACTCTCTCGCGTTTTTCCCGCCCCCTAAATCCTTAATGATCCGCGTCACAATTAAACCTGTCGATAGCACGACAACCGTTCGCCTTCGAAAGCGCAATATCAATCGTGTCGCCATAAAATCTCGCCCCCGCGATCCTTCCTCGCTTCTAAATCATCCCCACGGCGATGCGGGCAAGGAAAAGTGGGAGAGGCGGCAAGTAAGAAAGAACGACGGCGAATCCATAAGGCGAATAATTCCTACCCCGGCCTCAGGGTGATCGTATTAAAAAGAAGCGAAACGTTTAAGCGGGCGAGGGAGGAATAGAGAAGAGAGAGAGAGAGAGAGAGAGAGAGAGAGAGAGAGAGGCACGCTCGTCCTAAGGATCGCCAGTCTCCGTAGAATCCAGGGCATTACGACGACATCCGAAACGCGTTATATAGAGTGGGTAATCGGTAAACGATTGGCTGCAGCCACCCTCCGCCCGGTCTCTCCTTCGCTAGCCACCCTCTAACCCTCTTCAACCCTCTCTCGCGCTGGCTGCTCCGAAGTTCTCCTCCGTTTAACTCCCTTCCCGGCGTCCCACGCGACCGCCCTTACTTCCGCCTATGCCCACCCCCGACTCTCTCCCTCACCACTCCTCTGGACCACCCTCCACACCCTTCCGGCACCCTCTAAAGTCTCCCTCTTCGACTCCCTCTTCGTCTCCGTCCCTCTCGCACTCTCTCACGGGGAGCACGATACCTCGCGCGGCGCTGGCGCCATCTGGCGCAGTTTAATAAAAGACGATCGATTATGACGTCGGCCTCAGAACTACCCCTCAGCCTCGCCGATTCTCTTCCTCGCTCTCCACCACCCCCACACCACTCTTTTCTCCCCATTCTCCTTCCGGATCCGTTCACCGACCGTCTCTTTCCAAGCCGCGCTTCTCGTTATTCTTTCTCTTTATCCGTGTCCCACACCTCTCCACTCCCTCCTCTTTTTCATTTCATTTTTCGGTGCACCGACCCGCTCTCTCCCTCCTCCACGACCAAATACAGCTTTCTCTGTCCGACTGGGTTTTGCATCTTCGGAGAGGGGATGGATTCTACTGTATTTTCTTTTCTTTCTGTGCACTGTGCTGCGCTGCGCTTCTTTCTCTTTCTCCATCCGCTTTTCTCTTTTCTTTGTACGCCGGGGGTAGCTCGTTCTCTCTCTCTCTTTCTCCCTCCCTCTCCCACTCTCTCTTTCTTTCTTTCTCTCTCTCTAATTTCATCACTTCGGAGGGGAGATCGGAGGCTGCTGGTCTTTTTTCCATATTCTGGTACTCTCCCCCTTTTTAGGAGCTCCAGAGGAAGGGAACGCGAGGGGCTGGAGGAGGCCGGAGGGTAAAGTGGAAGCGGAGAAAAAGGGGGAGGGATTTTTTTCGGGGGTGAGAAGGAGGGTCGGAACCGGTCAACGCCGAAGCGAGTGGAAAACGTGAAAAAGTACGGCGCCGGGCGCGATCCTGCGGCCGAAGGGTTGCCTGATGTATGGAAAGGAAACCGGCTCTTAATGGAGGGGGTGGGGTGGAAATCGGCCGCGCGGATTTATCGGCGGGCTGCGTTCTATCGGTGATGTTTTAATTGAGCCCGGTGCTTGATAAATGATAGTGTTAATCCGCTGGTCCTTGAATCTATGCCGCGCTTAATTAGCTCTTTTTAGCGGCGGCCGACCGTGTGCCAGCCTTGTTGACGCGTCTGACGTAATTACCGCTACCGACGGCTACGATGTCAAGACACTTTCCGGATCGAATCGATTCCTGCAGTTTGCCGGGGATGCTACAACCCTCCGGCTCCTAAACACGATCGAATTAGATAAATCGAGATTCTTTGTTTTATAATCGGTCGACGACTCCACCTGGTAACACTTTCAACTCGGAAGTCGTCGATGCGGCGACATTAAATGATTAATACTGTAAGGTAATCATGTAAAATTCATAAATATTTTGTTTATTAATTTCTACAAAATTTTATAGCAATATCGAGGTTTTTACTTCAATTCAATTTTTAGTATGTTACAATAAAATATATATATATATAATTATCACACTCGAAAATCTTCATTAACAGAGTCAGTGTTAGTTTGTTAACAATAGCATTATCAAACGTAAACAATGTTGTATCTCTGTTCCTTGTTATCATAAAAAATAAAGCTCCTACAAAAACATATATCAGGCGAATGTTCCTCATTTCTTTAGGTTGAATTAGATTCTGGAATAAAAAGTATGCTATTCCGTTTAAAAAATTAGGTTTGAGCTTCATACGTCCTCTATGTCTCCACCCATCACAAAATTATTATGATATTATGTGCCCCTCGAAGCCGAACAACTTTTGTCCTGAGTTTGTTCTCCTATTGCTAAAGGCAAACAAGTTATTCAGATAAACCTTTTTAGATGCCACACCCTGTATATGGTATGTAAGAATGATTTTATTAATTTAAAGCTCCGGTTTTTATTAGTTAGGTATAATTTAACTAAAGAGGGTATAATTATAAAAGTATTGAAGTATGAATGTGAACGTATGATATTAATCGTTTCAATAATAATTAAATTAAACAGTATGACGG
>CM052158.1:4492130-4572404 GCA_028455555.1 Augochlorella aurata | reverse complement strand
TCTTTCTCTCTCTCGGAACGAAGACTAAATGGGCTGTCAGTCGCACCAAACAATTCTTCGCGCGACCTTTATAATTCGTTAAATCTTTAACGCGTTCGATCGCGGAGTAGCACGCCACTCTTCCTTCGATGCCGAAGAAATGAAAAGATCGCGCGAGGGGACCGCCGCGTTTTAATTTAGCATTCTCGGCGATCGTGACGGCAGCCATTCCCCTTGGAGTATTTTAAATTAGCACGGTATACTCGCCAATCTCTCTTTATTATAGGATAATACCGCCCTGATCCGGGTGACGCAAAAAATGGCTCCGCGCGGGACCCTCAAAGGACAAAAGTCCTGGCAGACCTCACTCTCAGGCGGTATTTCAAAATCTATTTGTTAATTAATTCGGTAAACCAGATCGCCAATAATGTGGCTGCGCCGATTTAACTACGCGATATGAGACCGCATCGTTATTAGTAGCGTCACTTGCAGATTTTATGCGTTTATGGCATGTGCAGATTTTTCAAATGTAAAAAAACGTATAAATTACCAAGGTCCAGTAGCGTTTTAATTTTCTTTTTGCAATAAGTAATCTTTTCGAGAACGAAAGAAATTTGTTTTCGATTCTAATTTTTGTGAAATGACGTATGAAAACGTGGAATTGCATGAACATCCCCAGTTTACTTAGGAACAGTGTTTAAAATCAAGACGAGCAGACGTTTGTACAATCTGTTGAATCTACTTGCTGGCAAATAGCCAAATTGTTCTAGATTTTCACTCTATTGGATAATTATAAATCGATTTACACTTGAAGCATAACGACCACGTTCAAATTATGAAGTACACAATTGGCTGTCATAGAATATTTTGGATATTTACGTGAGACATTAGATATTAAAAGACTAACAATTAGAGAAAATCATATATTAATGAAAATTATGGAGCGACACGTTAAATCGCTGACGATAACAAATTTTCTAAATCCAATTCTAAGCTATCATTACGACTAGACCGATTGGGCATTTAGTATTAAAATGGTCAAATACAATACACAACATTATTGTCAATCTATTAAGACCATTAAAAAGAGAGTGCGTTTTTCTGTAATAGCTATTTTGCACAACCGGTGCAGACAATATTTGCACACAGGTCGACGTATGAAAAATTATCCAATTGTGAAAAAGCTATCCAAACATTTTGGATAACGTTGTAAATAGTGTACACGCTTCGGTAAACGTCGGTAAATCTGTAGTTTCGTGCGAACAGCATTATGGTTCCGGTAATAAAGGATCGCGTCTGAAAGCGAGACCGCTCTTTACATCGCGAATTAATGCCGGCGGCGTGATCCTGACAGCACTGCCAAGCTGTAAGAAGGAAAACCGTGGGGCGTCGTCGGTTTTGATTATTAAAAAGATAACAAGCCCTCGGGTCCTTCTTTACTTTTTCCTTCCCTTCCGTCAGACCGTACGTTCGTCCGCCCGACGCGCGACGCCGAGGGAACGTCTTCAGCACAAAAGTGCTTCGTTGCTCTTAATTCCGGCTAATTTAAGGTCGACGCGTTGATGTGTCCTGCCCAGGAGCGTTACCGACAGTTCTGACGGGGCGACTTCGACCACTCAAAAAGTACCTAACAAGTATCGAGGTACTTAGGCCTTTGCAATTCCTGTTGCCGTCATCTTCTACCGCTCGACGTATAAACTAAATCAACTTTTGACGCTCACGGACTTCGTGCTAGGGGTTCCAAGATCGATCAAGTTTCAATTTCAACAATTTCTTTTGGGTGAAACAATTACGAAAAGTATATTAATAACGTACCAAAAGTTCTTTTTGTAACCTGTGCGGATGATATTGCTGGGTAATAACGTTTCGATATACAACCCCTGACAAAAAGTATTCGAACACCTTTTTAAAACGTAATGACTTTCTTAAAACTGGACTAAGTGACTTTAATTTTTTTTAATATTTTAAATCTTTTAAGTGTTCTTTTTTAAATATTTACTGTACAATGATTAAAATACTTTTTCAAAATTTTGTCTCAACCAAGGACGAAAATTTAAAGAATCGATTAAACTGGATTAAAAATAATATAAAAGGAGAAACAAAAATTAAAAGAAAATATAATAGATATAAAGATAAATATAATAGAAATATAATAGAAATATAATAGGATAGATATAAAGATAATATTTTTATTAATTTCGTGCCATTTTGTCTGGACAACCTAAATTAAGAAAATATTCCGCCAGCTAAATTTCACAAAATTTAGATTTCGATTAAATTGTACTTCATCGTTCGATATCAGCTGGAAATTTTCTTTCGTCGTGTTCCATAGTGTCTTAAAAATTGATACTTGAGTTAGATTATTAGATCGCGGAAAACGAAGATAATGTCTGTGTAAAAACGCGGTGCCATGGCGAGTCAACGTTCTCGTGTCGTTAAAGGAACCGGAAAGAACAAAGACGCGGACATGCTCGGGGAAGAGTGGAGTTCACTCACCATCACTAATTACTTTAGTCATCCCCCTTTAACCCTCGACGTCCCTCTTAAACCCACCCTCGTCATAAACTGTAGTGAAAGCTCGAACCTGAGTGAAACGGCACCTTGCCTTCTCTTCAGCTCTCCCTCCCCCCACGCTGGGATTCCCCCTCTAGCCACTGCTACTTCTCAAAGTACAGACTACCCCTTGGAATAGCTTTATTATTATCATCCACCCGTACACCACAAGCCTTTAATTAAATCTTGGCAAAGATTCATAAAACCGGGTATGATTATAAATATGATAAAGAAAAGCGTAGAAGCGATCTAAGAATTTCGAAATTTTTCAACTTCCTGAACTTTGCGCGTTCCGCTTCGTTTAGTAACGAATTTTTACTTCGCGAAGTTGCATTTTTATAAACAGATGTAATTTTATCAACAACAATTTTATAAAGCTTATTTTCATTAAGGGTGATTTTATTTTATTGTCCTATTTATCATACATATATAAAATCGTTTCGAGGTATTTTGGAAAAATGGCAAGAGATTGACACTTTCAACGCTTATCGAAATTTTTCGTTAATTGGTAAATATTAACAACGGAGAAGGGGAGGTTGACGCTTTCCGAAATTATTTAGTTCGATATTAAAAGTTCACGTGTGCGTGGAGGATTGATTGAAATATCGTCAAGCAACGTGAAAATTAATAATTAAACAGAGAATTGAATTATGCAAGTTTCATACGGCGGAACGCCATTAAATATTTCTCACGAATTTCCTACTTAAATGCAGCGAATTTAATAGAGTTGCAGTCCTCAACAATGCTGACATTAGAAATACTAGCACGTAGTAGTGTGTAGTAGAGAAATTAATATCGAAATATTAACAGATTGTCATTGCGCCGTTTCGAGCTGCTACCGAATTTCTTGCGCGGTTGTTATTAAGAGAACACAGCACGCGGAAATGTCGATATTATACAGAGATAAATTGGCCGGGATTAGGTAATTTTGGCATCTGGCGGCAGCAGTTCGGTATTATTAAGAGAAACAGAAAATAGGAACTACGGAGGGAAGAAAAAGCCATCATCAGACAATAATCGGTTTTATGGGTGTTTGTGTGGTGAACCGTGTTATTAGATAGCAGCCAAGTGCGCGAACCACGCTCCTCAAATCGCACAACACTCAACCTGCCCTCCAACAACTTGGAAATTGTTCTTCTTTTTCCTCCCTCGGTTCTACGTGAGAATCGACCAAAAAGGAACCAATTGCCGGGTCACGGGTGTATCACGGTAGGTGACACAGTTACAGAGCGTCGCCGGCTTCCGCTGAGAATTTCTGCCAGCCCATGCAAGAACGCTTCATAATCCCATGCAAGCTCCACTCGCTAATTACGCACGTTTCATTAGAATTATTGCACCGCGTCACGGATCGTTTTGTCACCGGTTTCGGTCAGCAGGCAAGAATATTCCTAAAGAACGCCTAATCGCGTTGATTTATCACTGTGGTAAGTAGAGACAGTGGGCAGTGGCAAAACGTAACAGGAGAAGCTCCATGAATGGACTTTTGTAAAAGAACATTTTTATTCTTTCGTTTATTCGTTGTTTCATGAAAGAAAGAAAGTAACACGAGAAAGAAATTTTCCATTTTTGATCTTTTACGAAGTCTGACAAAATATGACTTCTAATGCATTATCTTTATGACAGAAATAAGTATATTTTCTTGACTTTCTGTAACAATTAATAAAATAATTTGTGTTTTTAAATGTGTTACATTTTAAAATTATTGACAATGACTGACAAAAAATAATTTTTTATGTATCTTTATCACACAAATAATAAATGTTTTCTTTTTGACCTTTTATAGCAATTCTTTAATTAATTTCTGCTCTTAGACCTTGATCTTGAAAGCTTTGACATATTCTAATAAGAAATGACCCCTGATACATTTTAAATTACTAGACTGTGGATTTCATGCTTTTATGCTTAAAATTAAAGTATAATCATTATTTTAAATCTTTTACTCATTCGTTCTATTTCGCCTCCAAATATTCAAAACATCGAATTTAAAACAGCTGGTTAAGTATCCTAGCTCGGAAGGCAGAAACACGAAGCCCGCAGCTATCTGGAATCCAACCGAGAGCAAACGCGTAAAATCACTAGAATCGCTAATCAGAAATCCTGCTGACCGGAAGAGCAAGAACGGAGGATGTGACGAATAAATAGTATCACCAAAAATCCTGCTGACTGATGACACACCCCTTGTCCATAACCGTTTTATTACGTCAGCCTGTGAAATCGGGCTTGATACGCTCGAGGCTCGACTCGTAAAAGAAGAAGAGCTCCTTGAACTCTCATGGCGGTATATAGTACCGATTGTTCCGCAAGGGAAGCGTAAAGAGAGAAGAGAGACAGCGCGAGAAAGAGAGAGAGAGAGAGAGAGAGAGAGAAAGAGAAAGAGAGGGATGCCGGAGAAGTAGCGGTGAAAGAGGGAGAATCTTTTGTATGCGGATGGCGGATTCGCAAGGATCGTCAATTTACTCGCGAACTCGAAAGTACCGGTTGGTCCTGGTCCTGGGCACACGCGTCTGCCTTCCTTGTCTCTGTGTGCTGGTTCCTCTGTACGTACGCGCGCGCGGTCCTTAGATTTTCTCGTAAAACCACGGCCGGAGTGGGCCTCCACCAATGGCGGCGAAGCCATGGCGCTCGAGGTGTGAATTATACATGAGAATATATCCTTCTATACCCTTTCCTACCCTCCCCGTCGCCGCGTCCCTCTCCGCCGCCGTTTCCTGGCCGATCTCCCTCTATTCGACCCTTCGCTAACCAATGGTTATCTCTTACCCTTATTTGCGCCTCATCTGCATACGACCATATGCTCGTGGCTATGCAAAATGTATCATCGTGTCGCCGCGGACACACCGAGATGCAAAGGAATTCATCGGAGGGCACCGGTTCCGTCTTATTTTTCCAGCTGACGCGGCCTTCCTCCGGGGATCGTTTTAATTAAGCCGTGCTGAAATATCAATTATTGGTGGCGGACAACGTGTTATACTGCTCGCGCGATTTAGGATGATCGCGAAGGACAAAGTCAATGAATCGAAAATCTCCGCAAACTTGATTTTGCACAACTTTTTGGCGGAGTTGTACACGCAGTAACGAGTCGCTTGTCTTTACTGAAAACTAATTTGTTAGAAGTAGATACTTGCAGAAGCTTGTTGTCAATTTTTGTTTTTCTTGTGTGGAATTATTCAAATGAATTTTTGAACGCGATACGGATTTCCCTGATTTGTATTTTAGTTTTAGATTTCTTTTAACACAGATTCGACAGGACACAGGACGAATCTATCGTTTTGTAGGAGGGTCGACTGTACTCGGATTATGAATTTGTAGCTTCAATATTACAATGTAGATTGCAGAGAATTGAATCATTTCGTCATAGAGATTGAGCCAAGTAAAATGTTACACGTTTTCGTGGACACTGTGAGAAATGTCGACTTAGCTATGTTTAGTTAAATAAAGCAAAGGGGAATTATTTGGTGTGTGTCTTTCTGGAAAGATTCCTTTTTACTGAGACCTACAAAAATCATATTGAAACAATGAAGACTTTTAATTCATCTAACGAACTGATCTGTAGTTAGCTCTAGTGAAACAAACATGTAGATAACATTTAAAAATACTACCTAAGTACATATTCTCATTGAAATAATATTGAAAAGTCAACACAGTTTATACATCTATAACATCGATTAAATATTACTTTCTTCACAGAGCTAAGAAACAGACTGCGGATGCATATGCAAAATGAAGTCTGTCTGCATTTATTGCAATATAGAATAACAAGTGATATTTAGATGTATTCTTTTATGATCGCCAAATTATTTCAAATTTATTTATGTACAAGAATATAATTTTTAAAATCGTATATCGTCAGTGACTGACGCAACCCGAACGAAAAATACAGTGTCAGTCATCGTTGACTGACACGGCGCTTAACATGTTAATCATTTCAACGAGCTTAAAATAATACAACATTATCTAAAAATTTTTTAAATATTTCCACTGTTTCGCATGCGATCTACACATTTTTGCCATGAACGCATAAAATCCACTGTCCAATAAACTAAGAAATGCATTCGTTTGATCTCTCGCCTTAAAATGGCGTCTCGGAGACTATTGGAACCTTAAAATCAAATTAAGTACAATTGCTATCAAATCGGTGCAATATTCGACTTAAAGTTTCTTTTTGTCGCAGCAAATTGATTTCACTGCGGACCGAGAGAGTATAATTCCTTCGACTGCTTAAGAAGTCTCACTGCTACTGAAGGAACGTCCGTGATAACGCCACTAGCGTAAATCCCGGGTAAGATCATTACAGTAATCCAAACCTCGCAATCGCACCAAGTTTCCATCGGAACGGGCTCGCGCTTTTCGAAGTCATTATCGACGTTAACGGAAGTAATTAAAAAGTCATTCCCGAAGTTGTTACGATTCGTGCCGACAACCGTAACGCGTTTATAACGCCGGTTTTCTACAAGCGTTTAAACAGTAACTCCTTGGGTAATGAGCGTGGTCTTGGTTAATTCGACGAGAGGATGTTCTCGCCATTGATCCCTTACTTCGTCGTTTCGAAACTGTTTTACTTGTAATTACTATTGCGAATGGTACGAGTCACAGAGTCGTTTTACTTTGGTTGCCGTTGAAGCAACGGACGATGTTCTTGAACCACAGTTTTTACGACAAACGAAACACTGCTGCGGCGGTTTACGTCGATAAAAACGAAGTGACAAGTGTAGTAGTAGATCCTCGATCGTACGATCCTTCAATATCAAAATTATTCTCTATTATCGAAATAATTTTCACACATAATCAATTTAAATTAAACGACTTAGTTACTACCACCCTTGGAAAAAAGAATTCTTTAAGTATTTTAAATACTTTTCTGAAACTGAACTAATTTTTCTTAATATTGCTGTTATTTGGAATGACAAAAAAAAGAATAAAAAGCTCTCGTTCTTTAACGTTTCTATGTAGACCTTAACAAAACATGTGAAAATTTCAACTCTCAAAAATTGGATGGTCAAATAACAATATTTATACTCCGGGTCCAAATCGACCCGAGCTCCGCCGTCCGAACGTTAATTGCTTCGTATTTAACAATTACATCGTAAATATTGAACCGCTCGTCTCGTTGACGTTTTAACACGATTTTACTCTTGTTTTCCCGATGCTCTATGATTTGGCGAGCGAAAAGGCTGAACAGACTCGGTCGCGAGAGATATCGTCGTTCCACGTCGACGTATGTACATAGGAGAAAGAGCCGTGGCGTAGGTGTACATGGAGTTAGGAGCATATAATACCCACGGTTTGGGGTTAATCGGACGATGCCAGTTCATTAGCTGCACACGTGTACTCACACGGCCGCGCGTGTATACACGGACGTCCCGACGCCGTCGCTAGCAGACCGGCTCCGGTGCGGCGACGCTAATGAAACTAAACGATGCCCAGAAAATGGCACTGTAAGTTAGTTTCATTTGATTTCATGAGCGTAGTTCGCCGATTCCCGCCGAATTTCCGTGCGGAAAACGTTTCCGACAATTGCCCCGAAAAATACATTAGCCCTGTCGACCGAAGGATTTCGCCTCTTCGAAGGAGAGCACTTTGTTTCGAACAATATATTTAGCGACACAATAAACTTTCATTATAACAATCTGCTAATGAGCTATATTCTATTCTTGAAAATATTTGCAACTAAAGTGGGATATCGATGATAATACAACGAACGAAATACAATAAAAGTAGAATTAATGATTCCACTCCGTCCTCTTCTTTATAATTTTTTATTTATCTTATTCTTATTTATTTATATTCTTATTCTTCTCCACTCGAATTCCATTTACTTTAGCAACCAAGTAGAAATTAAAATAATTGGTTCTCCTGCAAATCCAGTTGTTTCATAAAAATCAATAACTATTTCTCCTATGATAAAAGGGGAAGAGAAATTATATTGTGTTTCGAAGTGCACAACTATACCCAGTTTAATGAGATTAGGTTGTGCACTGGATTTATATTGTCAGTTTACTAAACACCAAAGTCGTACTAACATTGGTAAAAATACTAACAGCTGTCACCGGTTCGTTTAAAGAAATACTTATTTCGTTTATTATCCTTCGAGGAATCATTGTAGATGTCACATAGCACACGAAAATTTATTTAGAACATACCTTACCGTAAATTAAAATCAGCAAACTATTCATAAAAGATTCTACCATAAATGGATTAACATTTATTCTTGTGTAGACGAAACCAGCTTTTCGCGAAAGAATAAAACAATCAAGAAAGTCGCGCGAACAGTGGCAATGAAATCGTTCAAAGAGTTTGATGGACCAATTTGTTGATTGGCTATGTTAGGACAAATAAGAACAATAATCCGGTTTTCATGTTTTTCCGCCTGCGACGGTTGCGCTAATCCAGTCTCCGGTGTATATTCAGTTGATGTCGGTTCATTCGAGTCCCCGAGCATTAGTCTCTATCAATCCGTTGAATAGAGTCATGAGAGAGCAGCAGCACCGTCGTCGGTTAATTAAATGCTCTCCGTTGGGAGCAGAGGGTTTCATACTTCGTTAAAGCGACAATTAGTGCCCTAATAAGGTCATTAAGCACCATATATTCTGCGGCCACCTTCTCTTCCGTCTCGCACGAATTAATTTCCCGATTATGCGGGGCTATTAGCATGAATTAAATGACATAATTCACGGCGTTAATTAAATAGAAAGTAAGTCGCGAAAAAAACTTTGTTGGAAGCGAATGATACAGTTGTATTCGATCGTTGGCCAGTGGAACGTTGTCGAGTATCAAGGAGCAGACGCGAGTGGGATTCTACGGTCTTGAGCGGTCTATGAATAAATTAGCGGTGTCTGCTAATTTCCTGATAATTACTAAACGGGAACTATGGGCGGCAAAGAAGCACACGGCTAGGCTAAATTAGAAATTAATGCGCTGTTAAGATCGTTTAACGAGGTATCGAGCATTACGTTAACCCTTCACACGGTTATCGGACAGCCGCTTGACCGTGACACGCATGCGCGCATTATAATACGCGAAAGATTACCTGAATGTGACATATTCGATACCATTATCTTGTATAATCATTAGAGTGGCCGATCCTAAATTAATGTTACGGAATTGATGGACACGTTCTGCGCCCCGTGATTATAACGATCGCAGTTCTATGGGACAAGTCAGAGAGTGACGGCCATTTCTTTTGATACTGTCACTACATTGTAAATGAAATCGACGTGGTCAATAATGAACACGATATTTTCAAGTATAAATGCATCCTATGTACGACCGAAGAATCCAAGTGTACACAAAATTTTTAAGACAATGGATTCAACGCTGTCTTCACTGAAGAAGTCAAATGACTGTTTCGACGAAAGGGGGTAAAAAGACATCTTTAAAATTTCAATTCAACGTTATTTTGACAAAGGACATGTTTTAACATTTTAATACAACACTATTTTTACTAGAGGGTTCAAGACACGTCTTTTAAATTTGTAATTTAAAATTATTTTCTTTTTCACTCCAAAATTTCCTATAATCGTTATAAAATCTGTTCGATAAAAATAGATATACAAGAAAGATCGATGAAAATTCGAATGAACAAAATAGACCGATTAACGAAAGAGACTTCGATTACACATTCACCAGAAAGCGAATATTTTTGTTTAATATTGGTGTACATTACAAGATTGATTTGAACATTCCTGAATTGAAATATTTGCAATAAATACTGTCAAATTCCTAGCACAGATTTTACTGTACGAGATTTATCTCGCGAGAAATGTGCTAGAAAGATTTATTCACAAAAGAATTAAGACAAGATAGAATCGAGACTCCAACGAAAGTATGAAGTAAAATAAATGCCGCCAAAGTGGTACGCATTATTTCTCATAACCACGTCGCAGTCTCGGGAGAAGCGTTTTATACGAAAACACCTTTCCTAAGAAAAAGAAAGAGAACCGCTTACCTGCGAGTCCTTGAGGCCAAGTTTCTCGGCGAGCTTCTTGCGGTCGGGCTTGCTAATGTACTTTTGAAGCTGAAACCGCTTCTCAAGTCCACGCCTCTGAAGGTCAGAGAAAACTGCCCTCCGCATCATCCCTCTGCGAGGTTTGCCACGCGCGTTCGTCGCCCATGGAAACACCAAGCCCGTGCCCGCGAAATCACCTAGACCACCTTGAATCGCACCTGGGAACGCTGCTCCTCCCCCAGGAGCACCTGGATGATGACCTCCGGTCCCGGAACCAGCAACTGGCGATCACACGCGAATCTCGTTTAGAACGTTGACCTCATGAAATCAGGCCTTGCACGTTATAAATTATAAAGCGTTCATTTTTCCCCAATTCCACGTGCCACGAAGTTGTTTAAATAAGTGTGCAAATTAGAAGAATTGCAGGAGCTTTTATCTAGACATTTTGACGGTATTTTGCATAGGATGGATTTTTAAACGTTTCTGCGATGCTTTCACACGTTTAATTCATTTTCCAAATTAATGAATACATGAGATGGAAGAATAAGATAATTTTACCACGGTTTGAAAATGCGTTTATGATAGCAATTTATTCGGATTTTTTAGCAAAGAAAATTCGTTTCTATTCAACCCATCGCCTAGTTGTTTGCATCAAACTTATTTAGCGACCGCCATTTTGCTTCTCACGAATGGCTCAGCGAAGAACCATTAACTTTTAGTAGAACATGTTTCAAAGTCGATTAATGCCACATACTGGCCACCAGGATCACCATATTTAACGACCCTTAACTTCTATTAGGGCCATTCGGGGACCAAAGTTTCTATGAACAATTCACAGACATTGTAGAGCACTTGAATGAAAATCTCCATGAAACTGCGGCTAGTTCTAAATCGTCGTTAAAATGCAATTGTAATATTATACTTTCCTTGCTGACTTTCAATAATCTTTGATAATCTACAGCGCTCCTCTTCGTCTCCCTCAGTGGAATAAATCTCAAACGTAATCAGAATTCTACCAGAATTTCTCGGGGAGCCATAACTCTATGAATATCATTCAACACGACGGCTGCTCCGACAAAATCAAAGTAATTTAATTAATGAGACCGAAACTGCGCAAAGTAGAATTAAGCTTCCCAAATACTAATGATTAGACTGCGGATTTTATGCATTTATGACAGAAATGAGTAGCCGCAATTTGGAGCAGTATTAAAAAAAACTTGAAGAGCATTACGTTCGATCTACCAAAATAAATGAAAAGAGAAAGAAATTTTCGTAAGTCGATTTTCGTGAAATTGTAAACTCAAAAAAGATTGGTGTTACTTGAGGAGAAATTAATTATATTATTCCTTGTTTTTGGTTACTTGACAATTAGATTTTTACGATCATCGTAATCGTCTCGTTCTTATTAAAATAACACCGAACACGTGTGAAATTACGATTATAATTAT
The DNA here is from genome assembly GCA_028455555.1 of Augochlorella aurata. Taxonomy (NCBI): domain Eukaryota; kingdom Metazoa; phylum Arthropoda; class Insecta; order Hymenoptera; family Halictidae; genus Augochlorella; species Augochlorella aurata. Next base: position 4,560,479 of record CM052158.1, on the reverse strand, counting down.
TCGTGTAGTAGGTTAAAATCCGAAACATCGAAAATATTATATAAAAGGAGTATTGCATACTACTGTGCACACTAACTGTGTACAATCTTGTAATACCATTTAAATTAATAGAACGCGAAGATTGTAACCTAATAATTAACTTCCCAAAAATGCATTACGGTATATAAAGCAGAAGCAAACTTGTAGATTTTTTGTTGCCGCCACGCGTCGGCCACGATCTTCCTAATTTCCAAATTCATTTTAACTGCAACAATTGCATAAATAGAATTCGATCGGTAGAGCGGTAGACCTTCGTACGCGTTTGAAATCATGAAAGAAGCAAATGACGGCGGACGAATTGACGATAAACAAGTCGGGCCATGGAAAAAGAACGGCGAACAACCGAAATTTATTGGTCGTATATCAAAGAGTCGGGCCACACGGCCGGTAATTGAATCAAAGTCATCTAATAACGAACGGGCAATTGAATCTCTAGATCGTATCTGCACAATATTGCCAAGCTGAGCATGACGGTATTATCTGCGCCGATGATATTTGCACGCACTTGTTGCATGCGTGCATTTTGCTTGTGGCGGTGCATGTACATAATATGGTAGTGCTTTCACTGCACTTCATATGCACTCCATGTCCCGTACGAGCCTACCTATAACAAGATATTCGATAAACCGGTGCCCTCCGTGCACGTGCCCACGTTCATACGGTTTGGCGCCATGTGCGGAAGTTTCGGTTTTAAATGTTCATCGAGACCGTGTTTCCGCCTATCGTCCGGCTTGTTTATTAACTTTTCCCTCTGGTCCCGGACCCGAAATAATAATGACGAACATTTTCGCGAAAATTACCCATCCTGCCTGCTCGAAAACTCCCTCCTGCCGACGAACCCGGCCAGTTTTATATTCACTTTAACGCCTGCCCGCGGCCGACTCGTGCGGACCAGTAAACAAGAATTATGCGTTTTGTATTGCACGGTCGCAAACGTCGACGTAGCTTCCATGAAATCGTAAGAACGCCAAAGTTCGGATAATAGGTTAATTTAGACACAGTCCTAAATCACGTTACATTCATGCTTGTTTTAAGAAATAGCATCGCATATGAGCTACCTTACGTGTGAACGCATTTGCATTTAAGTAAAACATTTATACACTGTTTACATGGGAATCGTGTTTGGATGAAACAGCGAATTCGGTTGTCAGAGGTTCGGATAATCGAGATTCTATTCTGGTATTAACAAATAAATTATGACTCTTTCATATATAGGTTATTTTATGGTACACCGGGCTGAAGAAGAGTCTTTGTTACCAAATGTGGGCTCGGAAATAAGGATTTTCATACAAATATCAATTTCAAAGAGTTAAAGAATCGAAACAAGTTTCTTTGAAGAGTTTTATCCTAATTTGATTCTTCTGTACCACTTTTCGCCAACAGGAACTGCAATCAATGCGTAAAATCCGCGGCTTAATTCGAACGAAATAACATTTGTACTCTGGTATGTTTGTAACAATGTTATCTGAAATACAAACGAGATCCCAGACAAGCCTTTCATCCTTTTCAATCGATACTGTATCTTTTAACTTCTTTCATTGTAATATTGTGATGTAAAATTAGTAGCGCATTAAGGGAATTGATACTTGAACTGCACCTTTTGACGTTTGTTGCGCGGTTTCAGAGAGAAACGAGTGTGATGGAATAACACGGTTTGCGGGTTTAATAGCTAGTTCTGTGAATGAGAATTATGCAGTACGTACCAGTCAGATAAGGTCCCCTATAGAACAACTGTTGGAGCGTGTGGTGCGTGTTCGGTGGTAAATGACGCTGAGGTGGTTGATGACTCGGCCTGTGGTACGGGTGATAAGGTGCTGGTCTCGCGATGGGTTTTGCAATATTGTAATTCGCTGAATTCTGTAAATTTTGGAGGAACGCTGGTATCGCTTCTGGTGGAAGACTTTGAAAATTCTCTGCAACAAAACAACATGGTTCGTTAATTTTAAAAATTTCCGCTTCGTCAATGTTCCGGCCTTTCGTTTCCACATTTTCAGATACACATTGGAGCTCTAAACGCGACTAGCGTGTATTGTTTTATAACAATGGCAAGATTGAATTTATTTCATCTCGGTACAAAAATTTGCTATAGACACATTTTGCTACCGATAAGAACAAATCAGAAATCAGTCATTTTGATTTCTAGTGTACACGAACAATTTAACCCTCTCAGGGACATAACAAAAACGCTGCTAATTATGGTACTCCCAAAATCAACCATTTTCATTTCATAAAATCTGTACCAATACAATTGTATTTATACATACTAATAATTTCCAACGTTCTATCATTTCATGGTTTCTTCAAAGCGTTACTGTTTCGCGGATAAATACATTTGAGTGTCTGATGATCCGAGAAGTTTAAAAATATCACCAACGTCCTTAAGCTTTGTTTAAAGCTACGCAAAGGAATCATTTTCGAAGATGCTTAATTTAGTGTAAATCGGCCGCGTTTTAGAGACGAGCCACCCGTGAAAGGTACCGGATTTTCGCACGACAGAACGCTCAGATCGTTGGATTCCTTGCGATGCATAATTCGAGCTGACACCCCCGACTGAACCCTCCTCAACAGCTCCGGGCGGAGTCCGACCTCTTGTTGACGCACGCTTCAACACCTCCAGAGTAAATACTCGGATATTCGGTGCGTGAGAACACCTTGGTTATATTTAATCTGTCGCGGCTAGGAATCCGTCTACACACGTGACACGATCAACTCGAATCATTCTACGGACCCTGGCGATGAATGCCGTAGCCTTTTTCGGGATCAAAATAACAGCTCGATCACTGGGCCATCGAAAGAGAAGTTTATCAGCTTGGATTATTACTCGAGTAATACATTTTTTAACGTTATAATAATTATACAAATGATATCTGATCCTTGGCGATTAATATTATTGTCACCAAGAACATAGTAAATATAATATTACTAGATTGTGAATCTGTATGCGTTTATCATACATGCAAATGTGTAAGGTGCAAGAAATATACGCACTGATAGAAATTAATTGTATTATTACCATTCTATGATCACTATGAAGGACTTCCTAGTCAATTTTAATATTTTTCTCTTGTTTGAACACTCAGAAAATCATTTGTGTTATAAAACTTGTGTTATAATATTATCGATATTGTATATAATTATTACATCATTGTATCATCTATATTGCACATAATTATTGCTTCATTGCATTATTTATATTGAATATAACATGATTAATTTCATAAGTATTACTCGCATTGGGTTCAAGAAAACAACCGACGCGTTTTTTGTTAACGAATATAGAACACCCCTAGGAATAAATAGAAATCGAATAATTCAAAATCAATTATTAATGGCAATATCAAGTTCTAAAATAGCACTGATAATTACAGTCCTCCAAAAAGAACCTCTTATGCACTCGACGATCTGTTATCTGCATCCCCCTAGCATCCCTGAATCACTCAGCCACTCAAGTGATAAACTCAAGTTAATAGGCCCACGGGGCTACGAAACTAACCAGGCAATCGTTTACACGTTGCCAAAGAGGGTTTGACACACTCGGATAATTTTTAACATACTTTTTCTTCGTCTCCTCTCGACCACGCCCATACGACCAGGGCAGAAAATGACGTGTTTGGAAAATACTAAAATAATGGAGGGTCTTCGGGCTTACAGGGACCAAGAAGCCAGACAGGAAGAGTAGAGAGAGCGAGAGAGACGGAGGATTGCCTTGCGTTCGGCCAGACAATGCTCGAACAATGGTCCATACACGAGGTCCTATTGTGTCGGTGTACCCCATAAAATACTCATCGCCTTTTATCGTTGTTTTCGTAGCCAGCCAATAAGAGGACCGACCCGGCAAGGATCGCAAGCCCTAGGCCAACTAATAACGGCTTAACCCCCAACGGAAACACTGAATGGGAATCGTTTTTTAAGCTGCTCCACCTCCTTCGACTCCCTTTTTCGCGGTGTCTCTCCTCTCTCTCTCTTTCTTTCTCTCGCTGGAGATTAAACCCCTGAAAGTATCCGGAACAGCGTGTTGTTACAGTTGTAGCGGTCTGCGCGGTTTTTTTCTCTTTCTCGTTTTTAATGCCCGGGCTTAAAGACCCTCCCTTATGTCCCAGCCTGATCCAACGCGGTCGCGGGACAACATATCGGTGGTTATTCTTTGGGATTAGGGTATTTGATGCATTATTAAGTAGACACCGCTGCAGGTTTCCCCGGGAATGGGGAGTGGAACGATTTATGCGCGGCAGGAAACGACGCGTTCACCTACTGTGCCACTCTCCGATGCCGGAGACGATGCTTCCAGGTTCAGTAGTGAGCAAAGTGAGCAAATTGGGTATGCCAGTTCCTTTTCGCTTATGCTAATTCGAAATCGGCCGGCGTGCATAGGAGGCAGAGGCCAGGATATCTTGATTCTATGACTTTTGCTGTCGTCGATGTCTTTCATCGGGGAAATATCTTGGAACGCTATTGGATAGTATCCTGTGGTACCTTTTTAACAATTTTCACATTTAGACGTACTAAAATTGCTGACAATTATGATACTTCCAAGATCAAAGATGTTTGTTTCATTATGTCGTCGTACGTCAAGTTCCGTTTAACACTAGACTACCAAACCAGTTAAAATGGCTAGTTTTTTTATTTTTTCTTTCACAGTTACTGAAATTATGGAAACGTTTATGTGATAAATTTATTGATAAACTTCTTTATTGAAGCATATATTATAGTACAAGTCGCCCGAAATTTGAGGAAATCAAATTTTGTGATTCTTGTAAAACAATACACATTAGTCGCGCCTAGAGCCCGATACTTCTAGTGTCAAATAGAAAACATTTTACCAATTACCACATGAAACTCGAACCTCCATCAACAGGAAAAATACATATTCTTCACTTTCAATGTTGCTACACACTGACTTTTCCATTAAGATTTGTAATAATTGATATTATAGAGTAATAACTTATCTCACTGATTCGTGCGTATTACCTACCAAATGGCTGCGCAGGATTAACGCCTTGTTGACCTTTTTGATACGAGTATTAAAAAGTTTATTTAACTCTGTAACTATTTTCGAACGAAACATATTTATAACATTGTGGATAAAAATGAAAATGGGCTAACAAGCATGATGAATAGGTGGACAACTTCAAAGACGCATCAACCCTTTGCACTCGAAGCTGTTGTAACTCTCAGTCCAAAATAGTTTTTCAGACCTACAGTATATTCATTTTAGAAATTAAGTCTTGCAAAAATGTTGGAACGTGTAATATCATCTCCTGATGAGAGAGATTCGAGGAACACGTAAAATCTGAAGAAATATCACACAGCGACACGGGTTTCGTCGTTACGCACAGTGGTTTCGCGTGGCGTCGTTATCGAAATATATCAATAATAGCGACAAACAACGGGGAACGAGGCAGAGGATCGCAGGAGCGTGGCATTGAAGAGAAACGATCGCAACCGATCGTCGACCGAGGAAGAGAGAATGAGGGAAAAATAGTACGAGAGAGACGGAGGAGGGTCGTGAAAAGAGTGCGAGAACCTGGTAAATCGCACAACGATTGATGAAAATGCTATTCGAAATTTAACGTCGCTCTCCCGTCAAACGCCCATCCACTACAGGCTCGGCGGCGTCCCCCGATCCGCCGCCGCCCCCGGCGCTGCCCATGCATTCGTTCGTGTCCGTCGATGAATTTCGAGTTTGTTGCCAATCACTTTTTCGCGCAATTATTTCACAACATTTCGACATGACGTACAAACCGACCGGAGCGAACGATAGTACGATGGGGTGGGTTTTTCAGAGGGGGTTTTTGGAGAGGGGAGGACAGCTCATGGACGCTGGAGGGTCTATCGGAGGCGATGGATTCGCACAGGGGGGCGGTGGGAGGAGGGGGGAGGGATGTAACACATGCACGTGGCACGGTCAATGCATCCGCTATCCGACAAATGCATGAAACCCCACCCCCGTATTTCGAGCGCACCAAATTTCCCCGACTACTCGCTACCATCGCTAACCCTCCCCCTCTGGAAACCACCCCCCTGGCCGCCCTCTCACTCTCGCCGCTCGACAGCGTTCCTCTTCTACCGATGCATGCATGCAATCCGCCAATGTTAAATGCAACATTTGCCTCTCCACCTATCTACCTTCATCCTCTGACGGACCATCTCGCGGTCCTCTCTTTCCAACCCTCTTTTTGCTCTCCAGCTCTCCAGCTCTCTCTATCTTTCTCTCTCTCTCTCTCTCTCTCTCTTTCTCCCTCTCCCTTTCTCTCTCTATTTCCGTCTCTATCCCCGTCTCTCTTTTTCTGTGCATCGACCTCTCCCCTCGCTGGTTGAACTGTCTCTCTTCCTCTCGTCGTTGGTCTCCAGTGGTCTGCGTTACGTTTACGTGTTTATCGTACGTGCATGAACTTTATCGACTCGTGTCAATCACTCGTTACCGGCGCAGAAAGTGGGGTGGAGAAAAAAAAAGAACGATGGGGACGCGAGTCCAAGAGATCGCACGGTTGATGTACATTGGAGTGGTCATGATACCGTGGCTTTTTCTTTCGATAATGCTGATAAAGCCGCGAGGTTCGTTGGTGGTTACTGTGGGGACGCTAAACCGGGGAGAAAAATCGCTCGACTTCTCTTATTGTTTGTAGATTGAGAATCGAGTTGATCGAGGGTCGACGGAGCGAAGTAGACGAGAGAAGCAGTGAAAATAGTTTTGAATATAACAATTCATAAAGCTGTCAATAAAATGGTGTTTATTTCGGTGCCATGAACGGACTTCGTTATTATTTCGTACCGACAGTTAGTCATATCTGAGACATTACTTGTCTGAAAAATGCTAATTTTTCACTAGAACCACCATCTCCTAAACCGTAATGGAAAACTCAATTTTCTGCGAACGTAAATGTTCCGAGAACACAAATTATTAGTATATACGATCGACTCAACAAGTAAGTTTCATTTACTAAAAAATGAATAATTACAATTTCAATGTGAACAAAAAGTCGGCAGAATGAAAGGACTGGATTTATCCTGCGAGCTCCCTCTTACGAATTTTGCGCAAGAATTTGGTCTGCTCGCCGCAGCAGACAATTGGACAACGTGTCTCCGATAGGAGGCCCGTAATTCAGTAGTAAGCTATAAAGCGAAACGTTCGGTAAATGGTTCGCCCAATTTCATGTCGACGCCGGCGAAATTACTGTGAATAAGGAAACGCGATAAGAGGCACGGTAATACATCATTGGATCCTGCCGCTTGTCTAATATTATAGGCACCAATCGTAAGGGCTTAATATTGGGGTGAAGGTAAGTGGCGGACCAGCTGACGTCCTGCTCCACCCCGCACGCACGCTGCGACTCGTCTTGAGGGTGTGCGGATGAGATTTAGGGACCGACGACAGAAGTCTGCTAGCGACACTGATTTGTGGTGAGCTTTGTTTCAACACTCTAAATGCTGCCGCATGACTAACATTCTTCTGACGCGGTCGTCAATGCGAAAACTCTATTGTGATCCTGCTACTGCTATGGCGACGATCTAGCCTCGATTAACCATTGTATTGGGATGAAAAATGCTATTACACTTCGACGTCGAAATCTGCAGACGTTCCTTTAAATCCTTGCACTGCGATTTCTTTCACAGCTGCGTTACTTAACATTTCTGCGTCTTTAATCGTTTGCTTGGTTGAACGAATTTCTTGAGCGTCTTCGTTTAGTTTCATTCTTAGACTTTGATAATAGAAGAATCAAATTTTGTTTCTATTTCGAAGAAATGAATAACATTCGTACGGAATTTTGGGGAATAATTTTAGAGAATTATCATCAAGAGTCTGATTCGTTGTAGTGCAAGGAATTAAGGAATCATAGTTTTTACAACGTTATTTTTACTTCGTTTTCATAAAAATGTTTAGCATGCCCAATAAACTCGAATGTAATCTAACGACATAATTTAAGTACAAATGTGATTGGCTACAAGCTGTCTGAGATAATGATTGTTAATAATATTTTGTAGAAACCTCTAAGAGGAAAAATTATATTTATGTTATCACTATTTTCATACCTAAAGCGTAGGGTGGACACTGTAACCAGCTCCATATTTCTACCTTCTCTAAGAACGTTCCTTAAAAAATAAATTAATTACTGTCGTCACGAAGCAGATTCGCTTATATTAAATTCTTAGACAGAGTTATAAACTGCTTTCCAATTTACGTCACAAGTGAAGAGGATAATTGTCTACGAACGTGTCACACAAATGATCTAGGATTGCTCAAGCTTCGACCAACCCAATATTCCAGACTTTAGATCTCATGACAGCTTCGGAAGCATTTGCAAAATCGTTAACATATAAAGTTCGAACAGCTTGTATACCGCGGACAAGAAAACTGATTAGTCCCCCTGGTCCTAATACCCGACCCTAATTTAATCGAAACGGTTTCCAGCGGGTCGCGGGTGGCTCGGTAGGAAGAGCACACGTGGCTGCGAAGTGAACTGAACAATTACCAGAATGCGGTCGCCTGTCATGATTGCCGCCAAGTATAGCGTTGACGCTGAACTTGAGCTGCGGCTTCTCCTTCTCCTGGATGGTCCTGCATGTGGGTCCTAAGCACTGCTCGTCGCCGCAGGAGCAGGCGGTCGTTCTCTCGCCTATCCTGTCGACGACACGCTCGACCGCCACCTCTCTCTCCCCTTGGATCGTCATCTCGACGGACGTGTGCATGACGTTTCTGCATCCAAGGTCGTACCGTCTGTCCTGCTGTAATATCGTGACGTGCTCGCCACCGAGAACACCGTCGTCCCTCTCCCTGTCCCCGTGAAGACCGGCGTCGATCTCGATGCCGGCGGGATCCTCGTCGGCGTTCGAGTTGCACGAGTCCATTCCGGAGTTCGACCTGTTCTCGATCCTCTCATTGCAGAGCCTCTCCATCGCGCATATCATATGACTGTCGATCCTCTCGTTCTTTACGTCGACGTACGCGATCTGGCCGCGCTCCATCCCCTCCTTCTCCCGCAGGATCTGCATCCGATCGTTCTGCCGGTCGATCCTTCCGCCGGCCCTCTGATGATCCCGACAGTCCAGCATCGGGTTCTGTCGATCGACGCCGCGCGCCGATGATCTCTGATCGAACTGCTCCTGGCCGCCGTTCGACGGCGAAATCTTATCCCTGGAGATCCTGTGGCTGGCCTCGCATTCTCTTTCCCGCTGTATCGCCACCAGGCTGGCTAACCCGGACCAGTTGAAGGTCAGGCTGTTCAGATCCGCGCCGGGTGACACCTTGCTCTGGAGCAGGTTCTCCATCAAAAAGGGCGAGGTCATTGCACTCTGTTGCAGATTCTTCAGCATCGCCGCTGACGAAGGGAACATATCACGGCCCGCTCCTGCAACCCTGCCCCCGCCGCGATGCCTCTCTCGAGATTGATGCCCGTCGATCTTCCGCGAACACGATTCCTCCGCGTCGCTCAGCGTGCTGATTCAGATACCTTTGGGGGATACTTGCAACATCGAGTCACGCACCCTCCTTCACGGATTCCATTGGCCGATGCCGATGATATCGTTACACTGAATGATCTGTCTTCCACGTGTCGCCTTCGGGCTAGAACGCGTGACACAGTTTCAGGTGGACGTCTGTAACGGTGGAACACGACTGATCACAGGGTGGACGTCGGAACGAGGACGATCACTACAGTTCCCGGGCTCCATTCGCACACGTGCGCTCGCTGGTCCTGCCGCCGGACACGAAAACTACGGAAATGCCGTAAGAGATCGATCGTTTCAGAGTGGATGCGGTTCCTCGGTCACTGAAACTCGCGGGGCAGCCGATCGGCACGCGGGACATCTCACGGAACCACCGCAAGGAGCTACTGGCGGAAACTGTCACGAAACGGCACGCCGGGGAAGGAACATGCGATTTCGGCAGCGGAATGTCAACTGGCGTGCACGCGAGCGTGCGGAGCGACAGAGAGAGGGTGAGAGAGGGAGAGCGGAGCGGGCCGAGCCGGGCCGTGTCGTGCCTGGCAGGGGCGGGAAAGCGAGACAGAGACTGCCAGAGAGAAAGAAAGACCGAGAAGGGGTGCTCGTAGCGGCAGCGCAACGTGAGAGCGTGCAACCCTCGAATGAAAGCCGACAAAGGCATATACCTAGCTCACTTGCCCCCTCCGCCGAGCACGGATTCACGAAACAGCCCCCTTCAACGTATAGGCAGCGGACTTATGTGCGGTACATAGAAAGGGGGGGTTGAAGGAGGGGGTTCGGTTGATGAGGAGGCGGGAGGAGGAGGAGGAGGTGGAGGAAGGAGTGTGTTACTCTGTACCCGTCCCTCTGCCCCTCGTGCCTTCCACCCCTTCGAACGCGACGGCAACGGCGGCTGCGTCTGCCCTCCATCCCCTCTCCCCTCCTTTACCCTCTTAGGTGAGATAATACAGACTATAAGCCGAGCAATTCGGGGTTTGGCTCGCTCGGTAATGCCGTAATAAAATCATACTCCCATCAAACGGCGCTGCGCGCACCCCCGTTTAAAGGTGAACGGGAGGCGGGAAGGGACGGAGCGAAGAAGGAGAGTAGGGTGGTAAAGCTTGAGCCTAGAGGGGCGGCGAGGCAAGGCGAGTCGACGGGGGATGAAAAAAGCTAGGAGACTCGCATTCCTTTGCTCCTAACGATTGGATTTTATTTGACGGAGCCGACCAACGGACCGTCCAATCGCTTGCTTCGAGGGTAGTCCGTGGCCACGCCCACTCACCCCTCGGCACCACGCGGTGTGCTGTCACCCTCTCCGTCCCTCTTTCTTTCGTCCACATCGATCTCTCGCTCCTTTCCACCCTCTGTCTTTCTTCTTTTTCTTATTCTCCTCCTCACCCTCTTCATCCGCCTCCTCCTCCTCCCGCTGCTCCTCTTTTCTCCTATTCCTCCACCTACGCACCGCGCCGCTGCCCCTCACCCCCCACCCGCCGGCCTGTATTCTTGCTACGTCCTTTGCGCTCTTTTATTCGTTCTCTTGTCGCGAGTAGGGGATCGCCGAGCGGTTCCCTCTACACCCTTATCAACATTATTATCTCTCACTACAATCCACGAGCGGCGCGCTTGTATTGTGTTCGTCGGTGTGCGGTCTCGTATAACGAGACGCCTCCATCTGCGCGTGTACGTGTTGTACGAGATCGTTTCGCGCAATGCGATTTTCTTGCTGGTATAATTACACCGCCAACGCTCCTACGGCCCCGGCCACTTCGCTACACGGACCCGAACCACGCCGCATTTAATGATCCGACCGATTACGCAACCCGTGAACGATCCCAGCCCGGTATAATAATAATAATAATAATATTAATAATCATCGGACCCGGCCGGACGACTTGGCGATCGGCCACCGGCAATCTTCTAGACGGCAATCGTGGTTCTATCGATTTTATGGGGCCGGCCGTGCGCCGCCGGAGATAATGTAATTATCGAAACCACCTTTTTCAGGCGATCCGATGGAGCGGATTCCGGTTCGACGGCTCCGGGAAATTAGAATATTATTGGGCCGATATAATTGTGCTGCTGGATATCGTTCATTCGCACCGGCGTTGTTCCTTTTATACAATACTTTGTAAGTAAATTAATGCATTGATAACGGATATAGGGTATTGTTGCTGGACTGCGAATCGTTATGCGAATATTAATTTTCATTCGTTATGTTATAAACGTTAGAATCAAGAGACAGTGTCAAACGGAAAATTTGTTATTAGAAAATGAAATAAAAATACTATCAATTTGTGTTAACGCGTTAAGAACCGGAAATCGACCTAAAAAATTCCTTCAAAATCTAGGCGATTTGGCAAATATTTTTAACGAAAAAAATAATTCAGTTTGCTTAGCATAATTTTTATTGTTTTATTTATCAATTGTATCAAGATAATTTTTGAAATGATTCTTACAGACGCCTTACTTTCTCTATACATCTTAATAAAATGGGACAATTTAAATTAATTATCTGAAAGTAGATAGTTAAATAACAATATTTATACTCGGAATCCAAATGACTTATTAATTAAATTCAAATTTATCATAGAACTCTTTTGTATCCTAGACAGTCTAGTAAAATTGTTCCAACATATCGCAATAAAAATGAATTTTGAAAGCTAGTAAAAAATTACATACACTTCCTTGCATTTTAAAAATTCGCAGTCGTATACTTACGTATCTTAGAAAGACATCTGCGAACAAGAAATAGAATAAAACCGGCAATGCTTAATTCAATGAAACAAGAACAAGAATACTGTCCGTCCAAGCCAATTACAATCGGACAATACCCATCGAAAAATCCCAAACTTGGCACCACATAAATTACCAGTTCCTGCAGATAAGTTGTCACCTCGACTCCGCACCCGCAGCTCCTAAACCCCATGTCGCACGCACACGACGGGCGGCAGTCACGCGGCCGAGTCAGCGAGAAATCGACCGTCGCACAGTATGCTATTTCGATGATCTAGGAAGACTAGATTAGAAGACTAGATCCTTTATTTCTTCATTATGTATTTACTTATAGTTAATTAGAATGTTGATTTATAATAATTTTTAACATGACTTTAATTTAATTTAAGTAAGTATTCCAATGAAATATATATTATTATTACTATTATTATATATATTTATATTATTTTATATGTATATAAAATATATGCATATATATTATGTTTATGTTTACGTAACCGTTAGTTTAAGGCGGCTAAAAATAATAGAAATTTGAAACTCACAAGTATAGACAACTTTTTTTCAATTTTCTAACAACTAAGATTTCATCTTAGCTGCTTAATAAAAAAGGGAACCCATATTTTCTACATAGTGAAGTCTTTCAGTCTTCAGAATGTTGGTATATAATTAAAAGTTCTTCAATTTTGTATTCTTACATTTTACAAACTATCGTATATTCCATGTAGACAATTTTTAAATAAACAGACAATTTGTAGACAATTTCTTACTTGAATGCAACGTAATATTAATAATAATACTTATTTTGGGTCACTGAGATATTGCTTTTAGGAGTAACTTGGAAATTGACTAAAAACATACAATTTCGGGGTGAAATTCTCATAGATCGTTCAAACTGTGCGTCACCGTCCTCCCCGGAAATGTAGCCAACGTTAATGAAATTAACAAGCATCGCATCGCGGTCTCGATGCACTCGGCACACCTACGTACATATGTTCGCGTGTTCCCGGATCGGGCAGCGCGCTGGCGCTGGGTATCTTGGAGGATCGCGTCGAAGACATCGACATGGTGGCGAGAGGACAGGGTCGCGGGGGTTGGCAGGGTGTTGGACGCGATAATAATCGGGCCGTCCGCTCCCCGTTTTCTAACAGGTCATCGAAACACGGGGAAAATAACAATGGTCGAGAGAGAAAGAGGAAAAACGGCGGACGTGGCACGGGTGGGGGATGAAGTAGTCGAGAACCTATTCGGGGGCTTAAGTAGAATCGTCTACTAGCGGCGAAGGGTCGTGAAAACAGGGTGCGCGGGGGTGGGGATCGGAGTGGTGGTGGTGGCTCCATCGACGGTGGTTCCCCGGCTTTTTCTTACACGATTTTCCAGCCTCTATAGCGGCGTCCACCAGCGGCGTTGCCCGGCACCACGTGGTGGTGGAGGGTGGGCGCAGCCAACGGGAGCGTACCACGAGCCACCCTTTCCTCTCGATTCGACCCCTCGCATCTCCCCGCGGAGGACGGTATGCTACGGCCACGCCTACCCTTCGGAATCACCTCTACCTCGTCGACGTCACGACTTATCACCCTCTCAGCGCGGCGATGGTGGTGGCCGCCGACGGGGGTTGCCGGCAGTCGGCGCGGCGCGGCGAAACGCTCGAAGAAGAGGAACCAAAGCCAGCCAACGGAGAAGGAAAAAAAAATAATGAAATGAACATCGCGCGGCTTTTCAAGAGCGGGGAATCGTGGAATTATTATAAGAGTTTTCGGCAGGGACGAGCGAGAGGGGAGAGCCTGCCTCGACTTATATAAATTGAAGCCGGGGTGAGGCCGGGATCCGCGCCGAGATGGCAAGATCCGTTTTGTACCGGAGCCGGATAATTATTCATTCATCTAACCGCCACGGAATGGGATATCAAAGTTTCAAAATGGGCGAATAATAAGCTTTTCGAGCGAAAAACGTTTTTCCGGGATCCGCGTAATTAATTGACCCGCGCGGCCTGCTTCGCTCATTCAAGCGTCTTGCGCGCTGATGGGGCCATTTATGAAAGAGATTAGTGTTGATTCTTTTGTACAGGTTCTTTGGATTTCCCTATTCAAATTTTAGTGAACTGGCAAATTTATCTTTCTGCTGTGCTTGCTAACCAGTTGTCTGTTGCGACTTGTTTGCAAAGTGTGCACCTAAAATGTGTTGCAACACATTATGATTTTAATTTGGTATCTACTTTCTGATTAGTTACTGAAGAAATAATTTCATGAACAAAGCCCGTTTATTACGATTAACTATGAAATTATCCATCAATTTAACATTGTTACACATATCTAAACGAAAACTTAACAAAATATTATATTTGTGTCTTTTTATTTTGTATTATTTCTAATATAGCAATATACAAATATGACATTTTGTTAAGTTCTTTTTTAAATGTACGGTGTATCTCAGCTGAAAGAGGTCATCTACAACGCTGTTAATAATTATAAATTCAAAGTAACTTTTACAATTTTTCCTGGCATCTGATCGAATACTAAAAAAATACTAGGCCTGTATATTTCTATTATTTCCAACATAAAAATATACAAATATGATATTACCCTAAGTTTTCTGTTTAAATATTACTAACAATGTAAAAATTATTTTGAGTTTATAATTATTCACATCACTCTAGGTGTACTAGATAATCTTAAAACTTAGGAAATTTAAGAGGAAATTTCCTTCGAACGAATTGATTAATATATAGTATAAATTGGTTAGAATTAATTCAACGCTATTCCCTTTCGAAATTCAAAATTCTTCAAATTGAATGCGGCGAGCGTAGCGTTAAATACAATAAAGTTCCCGGGCGATCGTTAATATTTCTTTCGGCGAACAGAATCCGCAACCGCCGCGGCTCAATTAACCTTTGCAATTAATATACTGGTAAGGGGGAGGGGCCAGTGTCAACGGGACGGAAGCTACGAGCCTCCCAACCGCCTCGCCGCGGCCCCGCTCGCGATATTACCCTAATTTGCATCTTTGAACTTTCTAGGAGTCGTGCCGAGAACTTCTTTGCGCTCCGTCGCCGGAATAATGCTAATAAGGGGGCCGGCTCTTACAAATTGATATTTAAGCGGTAAGTTCTACAACCGATGAGCCGCCGGGTAACCGGGATCAAATTGTCCCCGTCAACATGTAAAGTAGCAGCGATAATCCCGGCGACTCGCACGTAGCCGGAAGTTCAATATTCACGGAACAGGGGCAATCTGTTTCGTGATTGGGGTAGCGGGGTAAGGTACGAAAATCCGAATAGCTCTCGATTCGACACGTTTTTCACGGAACGCAACAATTTCCCCGAATATTGTGGAAGGGAGGAGACGTTATATAAGAAGGGGATGGGAGAACGGGCTCCTCGCGAGGATAATCGTGGGGTGGCTAAGTAATAATATTATTCTGATAGGGGGCAGTTATAAGCATATGACGCCACGGACTTACGTCTTTCATCCTATAAAAGTCCGCCCTCTCGCTCCTGCGTGTGTATCTTCTATCGTTGCCGTTCAACACATCGCACGAACAATCATACGGCTGTGTCACGTCCATTGTTGCACACATCGGACACGAGGAATCGCGCGTGAAATCGGCTTTATTAGACGCGTCCACCCTTCAATAACGCAGCATTAAGTACACGTATCGACTTCTATACGTCGTTCTAATAACTCGTTATTGCTTTGCCATAACTGAATCGGGTCTGGAGATTTCTATTGACGATGGTAACGTTATTGGGACCTCGTGCTATTGCTCGTAATTGCGCTCTCCAAATTGACTCCCTTTGTTGGCAATTTTCCAACGAAAAATTATCAAGTCCGTTTAGAATTCGTTAGAGACGCAACATATAATGAAACAATTTCGTGGGTGACGTGAATGAATGAATATGTTTATTTCAGCCTTTTGGTCTAGAGAGATTAAGTATATTTTTCCCTTTCGACTTACTTGGTTTGTAAGTCAGCGATTCGCTTGCTTCGTTCCCTTTTTATAGTTGTACTGCATACCAAAATTTTTATATAACCTTATACTACAAAATTGACTAGCAATAAGAGAGGACAATATAATCAAAATTTAACAATTTTAAACAAAATTTAACAATAACCTCTTGCCGTACTTCGATGAGTCCGACTCGTGACGGAGATTTTTATAATACGTTTTAACTTTCTAATTTGGAGTTTGTTAATTAAATGGCTGTGATATTGTGGAAATTTTTGGAATTGATATTGTCGGCACACACTAAATATATACGTTCTACGAAGAAAATGATACGCCAACGGTGAAAAATCAAAACTAGAAATCAAAAGGTTCGATTGAAATGAACAGTAAAGAACGGTAGTAGACAATGCGATGAAATATAGATGCAACTATAAATCGATTTTGGATCCAACCATATCGACAACGCTTGTCGTAGGCATTTTATGTAGGCATGAGTATGTGAGTGTACAAGCGGTGTGTGTCCTTTAAGCCAAATTAAGAAGAGTGTCAAATGGAAGACATGGAAAATTTGTCCTTGTTTTTAACTAAAAAAACAAAGAAAGATGATCAACGACCGTTTTCTTAACGCTCATGCGAGCCTGGCCTTAGTCTCTAAAAAGATCCTGAATTGTAAACACGCGCGTCTCGAATCCTAATAAAACGTAAACTCGAATGTTGCAGTATAAAATCCGAAATCCTAAGTAAAACTTTGAACGAACAATGCTAGTCAAAATGAGTAAGCAAAGGAAGTAACGCTTGGAGGCCTGCAACAGACTCCGGAATCTAGATGAGGCCAAAATCGAGAAACAAACCGCAAGCCGCAAAATGCAATAAAACGTAGATGTTACTAGCGTTCTCCTCGAGATATTCTCCGGGTTTCCATTTCCCTAAATTATTCAACCAAAACGTGGAGCCCCTTAAATATTCACGAGTGCAAATTTGTCCCATTAGTTGAGATCATTAGGGTAGCGGGTTTTAATTGTCCTCATACATCCAGCGACGGTGTCGGTATATATTTATTTTTGTTCGATAACAAACGATCGAATGCGGAGGAGAGAGAACCTGTGAAACCGAGCGCAGTCTCGCGCGAGAAAGACGTATCGAGTGAGTAAGTTGTTATAGAGGTGGGTGGGTATATAAATTGTCACCTAGCAGTCGCACGTAGGGGCTGTCGCTACGGGCTCGAGATTGCTTTGTTTGGGATAAAGAACGGTAGGAGAGAAAGTCGGCGTAGAAGGATAATAAAGAAGAAAGCAGCGCGGCGGAGGGAGAGCAAGTCGGCGGGGGCCGTAGGGGGCCGGGAGGTGGTCGAGGAGACGCGGGGGAGAAAAATCCGATATCTCGGTGAAATGAGAAGTTTGCCGCTATATCGATGTACATACCCTCGTATACACATCCTCAAGAGAATTCACAACTTCGTTCGCTCTGCGTTCCACCAAAGCCCTACCTGCAGGACCATCTTGGCACGTAACCCAGGAAATGGGACCCAATGATCCAGGAGATAAATAACGATTGAAAATTTCGGACGGTTTACATGCTTTACAGCTGCTCGGTTTCTTTTAAACAGTTCCACTTTCTGCTTCAATTTAGCCCCGGGAATTTCAGCACGAATATCGACATCTTGATGACGTCAAGATTGGGGTAGTGGAGCCGGTTACTATGGAGTAGCCAATTGCTGTGCCAAATTGAACACATCTTATCAATACATACAAAATTAATTATACCCGAATATAAACCAATGGCACAGCAATTGGCCACCTCATAGTAACTGATTTCCATTGATCTTACTATACACAGAACTTGTCAGCATGTCATTTGATTATCAGAGTGTTGATTTCTGTGGTAAATAAAAAATGTCTGCGTCAATTGCGAGCTTCAAAAATGAAATAACCTACCTATTTATAATGAAATACCTACTTATTCCGGTACTTGATTAACATTTTCAGGACGAATATCGACATATTGATGGCATCAGGAGTATACATCTTACTCCAGAAGGTGCAAGCTTGTTATAACAGAAGATCACAGTATGCCTATCCAAAAGGGGGATGGGTCAAACCCAAAAGAGGATGGTCTAATAAAAACGGGGGCGGGGCCAACCTAAAATGGGGCGGTGCAAACCCAAAATGTGGTGGGGCCAACATCAAAGGAGACGGGCCAACCCAAAAGGGCGCTGGGTCAGTCCCAAAGGGGATGGGCCAAACCTAAAAGGAGAGGGGAAAAACCCAAAATGGGGAGGGGCCAACCCCAAAGGAAGAGTGGCCAACTACAGAGGGGGAGGGGTCAACCCAAAAAGAGGCTGGGCCAACCCAAAGAGGGCGGGGCTAATACAAAAAGTGGTGGGGCTAACCCAAAAGGGGCCGGGCCAAGCCAGAAAGGGGAGAGTCCCCTCATTTCCCGGAGTTACAATAATTTTGATACACCCTGTATATTAAAGAAACCTTTCAAAACGCAACTGTTGTATGAGCCACAAGACTCGATTCCATGTGCATAAAACGAACTAAGTCATGTAAAATGAAAGTACTGTAGGTCAGCAAAACTAATTTGGGTTTAAAGTTAAAATGGCATCGAGCACAAAGTGTTAAATTACACCTACACGTTTTCGTCAAAACGATCCGTAGTCTAGTTATTACTGTTCGAAATCGAATTGAAATACGCTTATTAGCATCTCCAGTGAACAGTACTAAAAGAATTGAAAGACATCAATTCGCGCCTCCGATAAACAATATCTTAAAAGCGTGAGAATTCCGCGAGCAAAATAACAAATTCATAAACCATCGGGGCGGAAACAAAACGCGCCGGATTTCCGGTCGGCGAGTTCCAAAAGGCGCAATCATCGCCGAAGAATAGTCTCGCGAGCGATTTTAAGGGCGGGCGCGTTGTAAATAATTCAAAAATTTAATCCGTCCAGGATCGTTTCATAAAAGAGTCGGCAAGGCGCACGTTCGATGTCGGGGGTCGGCGATGAGAGGGTGGGGGTTGAAAACACGACGCGACTGGGAAAAGCTTTCGCAGTCGTGCCGATTCGCAGCCTGAATCATGCCCGCGAACGCGCGAAGCTTTTTTAGAGGCAGCTCGAGCGGCTTTCGAGCTTTCGAACGCCGCTTTGCTCCGCTCCGCATCGCTTTACTCCGCTTCACTTCGCTCCGCACCGCTCCGCAAAGCTTCGCGCAGCGTCACGACGCGCGCCGCTGCGAAATCGCCGCGGAACGTGTCTATGAGCGTCGTCGAGCGTCGCGGCGTTTCGAAGGCCGGGCACGAGCGGGCTGGAAATTGTTTTCTCACCCTTTCCGGCGTCGATCCTTTCAGAACAGCTCGGCAAACGGCGGAACGGCCGCGTTTCCTTTTTTTCACCTCCGCTACATTCGCTCCTGAACGACATACGTGACCGCCGAATACGACACTCCTTTCCCGCGCACTTTTAACGTATGTAGCCGACGTGCGAGTCGCCGTGAGGGACAACACCTGCGGTTTTTAAGTAAATCCGCATTATTGCCAGCGAACAATACCGCGTCCTGTGGTCCGGCTTTGCGAGATGGTACTTTTGTGGAATGCGATCCTTTTCAGATAGCAATCTACGTGATGTTCGTTGTCTTTCTGTTCGCCGGCGAGGCGGTTCGGAATACGTTCGTTGCATCGTTTCATTGTAAAACGATTCTTACTGCTTCCGGGAGCTTGGTTTTATTGGTTGAGATCGCTCTGAACTGCTTCATTCTAGCCTTGTTCCATTATATCGTAAAAGCAATGTACTTATTTTGTTACTTGGAATTGTTGCAACTAAATTACGGATTTTAGGTATTTATATGGTAGAGTTTTGTACAACAAAATCGAATGTTTCAACCGAATGTTCGTTAATCTATTTGTTTGATCTGTTTATACCCCATTGTATGTTTAAATCATTGTATGTTATATATTTAAATGTTTCTCAATTTTTATCTTTTAATATTGACATCACTTTATTAATCTGAAACAAATGAAATAATGTCCTCAATTATATAAATATATTAGATAAAAATAGAAATATTTTAATTTTACTTTTTGACAACCCCGCGCACGTTTCTCTGACAATAAATCGTACTGCAGAGAATTATTAATTCATCTTCGTATACTTTTGTCCCCAGACATTGATAACGAAATCAAATTTTTTATCGATTTAGAAGAAATGATTAACATTGATATTTGGTACAGACGATGTATGAAATCGTCAACACGTAGTTATTTAATCGTCAACGTAGTTACAGCGGAAGTGGTTAAGGTAAAGAGTCGGTGTTCGGGTAAAAGTCGAATGACGAGCTGACCAGGTCGCGAGGCCCGTGTTCGTCTCGCAGGAAGGGGGGCACATCATCGATTAAACTCCCTCGACTCGTTTACGCGTTGTTCCCCTTTGTAACGGCGTAAGTAACGGGGTAACGCGGCTCCTGAGCGGTGACAGCGTAATTAATTTCGCGCGCGGAAAGTTGCATAATGAAACACGTAAAGCGGGTACGGATATAATCCTTCGCGTGTGTCAAACGATGCCGAAATGGCAAGAACAGCGCCGGTTGTTCCTACCCGGTTGTTCCCTGGCCGTCGAGTCGCGTCGCCTCGTGTGTACACACACGCGTGGGAGTACGTGTGAAACCCGCCTGTGTCGCCTCGCCTCGCGTCGTGGAAACGCGCGCCTAGAGGAACGGAGCCGGAAAAGCGGCGAAGGAACGCGGGGCAGAAAGGACAGAAGGGCTGGAAGGACCAGGGAGCGAGAGAGAAAACGGGAAATATTACGCTGAACCCAGAGGCGGAGACAGATTTTAGCTGGGCAACGCGTGTGACGTGCTATTAATTAACACGAACCCTTCTCCTCTGTCTCTCTCCGGCTCTATTTCTCTCCTTTTGTGTACCATCCTCTCTGCAACCCTCTCCTTCTCGCTTTCTTTTATCTCCTCCTGTTCTCCCTCTCGGGCCACCATTTCCCTATTTCCCATCTCTTTCCACTATACGCGCGCTCTTCAAGGTACATCACTGCTCAAAAGTATCCGGATCCCTTTGTTACCGTTTACTCTTTTGCGGTTACGAGCATTCTCGACTTGTAATACATTCATTCATCGGCGTTATTGATTGATTTATTGCTTGCGAATTCATGTTGGGATTCATCCTACTCGTTCTGCTTGCTGTAATATCACCCTGTATCTCCATGTTGGCTAATTCTCTATTCTCAATCAAGTGAACACAGAGATAACGTGACTGTCGAATGTTCATTGTCCGAATGTTTTATTAACTTCTTGCACTACGATTTTTTTCACGGTTACGTTGATTAGCACCTCTTTGTATCTAATAAATTCCTGCGCGATGAAGACAATTTATTATTAACATAATTTAGGGTTAAGTTAATTTATAATTGATTTCACGTGTCTATTTAACATTTTGGCATGTAAAGATTACATTTTAATGGCATAAGTCAAAATTTTCGAAAATACGACTACGTCACTATGATTCTAATTCCCTCATTTATCGGATAATGTTCCCAAACTTCGTAACGAGTTTGGCACAATATTATGAGGCTGATTAAACGTAACGTATTCAATGTATGATTAAGAAAATTTGGAAAAGAAAAGTTGTAGACTTCTTGAATCCTATGTTATGTGCTATGAATTCGAATATTGATGTACATAAAATTAATTTTATAATCTTTTACGTATACATTACTGCCTGGCGTACGAGTTAGAGTCTTTGACTGTAAAAAAAAATGTAAAGCACGTTGTATACTAAATTCTCTTTTGTTGAGAAATATTTCAGATGCTTCCAGGATTATTTTTAAACATTGACATGCAACAATTATCCAGAAAAAACATGTTTAACCATTTGTACTCGAATAGCGCCTCGGAGGCACCACGAAAAATTGCAGTATCATTTCTTAAAGTAATTTTTATATTATCAACTTAGATTATACTGAAAGAATGATAAAAAATGCAAATAAGATCAATATGCATGCAATGCAAACATAATACAAAATCAAAATACTATACGTTGTGAGAAATATATCAGTTTTGAAGTTAAAACAGTCTTCGAGTGCAAAGGGTAACCGTCTTAACAATTGTAAATAAATTCTAGAAGTAAAATCATTTAGGTAGATCTAAACAGATTTTTCAAGTATACCATGGACGCAATTGTGTGTGTCGGTGGCTGGCTAATAAACGGTGCCGACCAGTTTACGAAAATCAAAGTCAAATAGAACGGTAGACGCCAGTGGCGGGAACTTTCATAATTAATCGCGATGCATCATAAATTGCGCATTAGAAACAGGCATCGAGCGGTCCCGATTTCGTATTAATCTAGCGGGCGGCGAAGTTACCCCAGTAGTTTGTCCTCGTCCGAGGAAAATGAACGGGGAAATTACAGGCTGTCCATCCTAACGGGGTGTATCAAGGCGAGGTTGCAAATTGTTTCGGCCGCCAGGAACCTTTCCAGTTTCCGCCTGCTGCGGGATGTGTGCGCCTCGTGTGACACTTGAACTCCCTGCCACCTACACTAACGCTTATAAGTATCCGGACACTTCGTACAATTATCCCTTTGACTGCTTTGGACGCGAATGTGCATCTAGAGATCTGTTGGTATGGACATATATAAATCGCCTTTACCATTGCATGTTCTTGCGCTATAACAACGCGTTAGCCTCATGGTGAAGATTTCCGTACATAATCTAAAATCTAAGCATAAAAGTAAATGAACTCGTACGTCTCGTTTTAGCATGGAAATTAACAACACTAAATCTATCATTCATATAAATAACAATCTTGCATTTATTTAGACTTTTGCTGCTGTTATTATAACGTAGACTTGAGTGAAGGAATTTATTTAATCATTTCCTGCAAAAAAGTTTGCATAATTCCAATGCATTTTAAAATAAAAAGTATGCAACTGGTCATTTTGACCGGCCCCGTAGGATAATGTGTTAATGATCAAAAGGTCTGATCTAATAATCAAATAACTGTGAAAGAGATTTTAGTGCAACGATGTAATGGAGACATCTTCATAAGCTAATAAATTTTAATCGTTCAGAATGCTGCATCAATACGTCTGAAATAAGTAATCTGTCATTACGACATTAGACAATGAACTATTAAACGTATCTTAATTCTAAAATTAAATGGTATATTTTTAACATTATTTAAATATCACTTTTCTGATAGATCATTATCCAAAGAAACGAATCAGATAATTAGCAAACGGCGGAACTTTTAAGTTTACCCTTAATAAACTAAAATAAAGGCAGAAGATAAGAATAAGAATGGCGAAATAATAAATTAAGATAGGGAGAAAATTTCATCGATAAAATGGAAAATTTACACACACAAAAACGTCCTAAAATATTGGATACTACAAATATAAAGTAAATTATTGTTCGCCTCTATGCAAACTCGAATGGTCAAATACTTTTCTGCAGGATAATACCTTCCATCAAGCATCGTTTTCTTTGCTCAGTGTATTTTCAAGAAAGTAAACTAAAATATTAACTATGTATCGCGGATTTCGTCAATATACATATGTCCAATTTAAAGTTACCAAACTATTATATCTACGTCGTAGTACTCGAGGTATTGACAATCTGACTTTCTTAAATTAACTCGATGCTATTGCCAAATACTTGTTACCAGAAGGTCGTATAATTCGCCGATGACGTCTTGGAACGCGTCGGGCTCGTGCGAAAATAAGTAGCGCAGTTTCCCGGAAAATTAATAAAACTACAGACGTGAACGATATCGCATTATGCACCGCAGTTTAATTAACCTCTGCGGCTCACTCGTTCGCTTAATATTTTGCGTTCGCAAAACTGCGAAGCGGGGAGGAATTAATTAAACACAGGAAGAACCAGGGAGTAACTATGAGTCGCGTCCGCCGTTTTAGTCCCGTGGCGTGGGCGCGGGCGAAGGCGGGACGGGAGGGGAGGGTGGGTGAAATTTAAAATGCGGTTTTTCTGCCAATTACACGCGATATCGGGCGAGCGAGAACCGACCGCGATGGATACAGGACGGGGCCAAGTGCTAGGATGATGCGGTCCGCGGGCCTTTATCGAGCAGGACACGAACGGGGATTCTGTGGTCCATTCACAGCATCCGCGTTGACGCTTTGATCATTTGTTTCATGGCGGGCGATGAAAGCGTCGGATGAAGGCGATGACAGCTAATGCGCTGCGAGGGGCTTGCCGCGGTGTTTTCACGGCGGTCAAATTCGAGTTCCCTCTGTCTTTCTCTCTTATTCCTTCCGCCCCCGCAACCGTACACGCGTACCCGTGAAACCGGCGCTGCTTCGTCCCGCGCGACCAGCCCGCGACTTTAAATGACATTGCCCGAACCCCGCCTCACCCCGGAGCGACAAAAACGCACCGCGTGTCCACGATTGTCGTTGACACGTCCATTAGAGAGAAAATAATATCGGCGAGTGCGAACTAACCGCGAGGCACATCGAAGCATCATTTTTGTTCCCTGGCGCGACCGCTGCTCCTTTTTACAACGCTATAAGTAGCTGGACACCTAACCAACGCAACTTTGTAACAATGAACTATAGCTATCACATGGCAACAACTTTTCTAATCTAACTAATATTAGTGGCCGATAAGCTTTGTCAACCATTCGCTGTACCATTATCTCCACAGGGTGTTTCACGTAACCGTCGCCACGATTTTTCCAGCACTTCAGACAGTCTGACGAAAAACTGTTCCCGACAAAAGTCAATCAGTTTTTGGGCACAAATTACAATATAAAAAATTTTAGAAAAATATGTTCTACTCCGAAAGAGCAAAGTCGCCAAAATTTTTAATTGCATGGCATATTTTTCATTTTACGTCATTGTAGCACGTGTCAACACGAATTCAATGATCCTATGATCTTCGAAACAAGTGAAATCAATGAAGTGTTGCTGCTTTAGATATCCAACATTTCGAATTGGTACAATATAAACTAAA
The DNA here is from genome assembly GCA_028455555.1 of Augochlorella aurata. Classification (NCBI taxonomy): domain Eukaryota; kingdom Metazoa; phylum Arthropoda; class Insecta; order Hymenoptera; family Halictidae; genus Augochlorella; species Augochlorella aurata. The sequence goes on along the minus strand of CM052158.1, from coordinate 4,535,365 downwards.
ACAATTGAATTGTGCAAATTTGATTAAAAAGAAGGCACATGTCTTGGTTAATAGGTAAAAAATAAAAAATCAGCATAAATAAAGAATTACGAATTTATAAGTTAATAATTAAACCTATATGGACATACGGTACTCTATTATGAGTCATAGCGACGATGAGCCATATAAAAATCAAAGCTGAACAGTCAATAATTCTACGTACAATATTAAACGCTACATGGTACATGAAGAGTGAAGATATAAGAAAGGATCTCAATATCGTTACAGTACAGAAAGAAACAATCAAAACGACCAAAAAATATTAATCAGAATTAACGCTCACAACAACCCACTATCAAACACCATCTACACCAGCACATCGTGAAGAGACTTCGATGAATTCACCCAGCTAATCTGATAGACCCATAGAGCCTAAAATGTAGACGCTTTTTCGATGAATAAATCGCGTCTACGCGATATTTAATTCGACACGAATATAAAAATTTACCCATTGTCCAGTGGATAAATTGTAAAGTATTGATGAGACAAAAGAAAAGTAGATTTCTACCTATATCTTCACGTGTGGGCAGATTTCAGGTATTATTTTTCCTATAATTTCACATAATTTCACGTACGTTTCTACCTTAAAAATCAGAAAGTCAAAAAGACACGTACTATGAAACCCAGCTGTGTGCATCATAAGGGCCATCTACCTGCAAACCCTGGTGTCCAGTCTAATATATATCGTTTCCCGGACGACAAACAATTTTTCTCGCCGCGGATCCGTCGCCGATAAATTTAACCGTACACGCGCCGCAGGAGCTATTATATCCAGAAAGTAGAAAATCGGTTCCAGCGGAATCCTTTGCATGATGGTAGGGGGTGGCCGCCGGGAGGTAGAACAGAAGGAAGAGAAAGAGAGAGAGACGGGGGGGTATAGGTTGTGATGCCGCCGAGAAAATCGTAGAATCAAATATCCGGCGTGCTTTCACGGTACACTTCCCTAATTTGTATTGCGTATGGCAGCGGTGCCGGGATATTAGGGGCAGTTATCGCAACGTATTGCTCCTAATCGTTCCACCGTGGCGGTGTGGAGCTACTGAGGGCGACGGATAGAGAGGATAGAGAGCGTGAAACAGAGAGACCGTACGGCGGGCTGGCGAAACGGGGTGGGAAGCAGGGGGTAGCCGGGCAAAATGGAAAGAAGGAGAAAGGAAAGGGTGCGTCGAGGGGCGAGCTTCGCGAAAGAGAGACGAAAAGTGAGGGTGTGCACAGGGTCGTCCAGAACGAGGCCGAGCCATGGCGAGAGGAAGAGAGAAGAGAGAGAAAGAAAGGGACACAGAGAGGAAGAGAGAGAAAGCGGGAGAGACTGGAGGGGGTGAAAAGTGGAGACGAAAGGCAGAGCGAGACAGAGAAAGGGAACGATCGGGGAACAGAGCGTGCACTGGTGCTTTTGACAGGCCGATGAATTGAATAATCGCAAGTCGAGTCGAGGGGGTCCGCCGAATCTCAGTCCCCAATACGTCGACGTATTATAGATATAGATACCCGTGGCTGTGCGCGCGCGCGCAGGGTATACACCGTACACCGTCGCGTCGGAGCTGATCACGGATTATCAGGTTTGCGGAAACAAGCCTGCCGAGTCGAGGGTTAACGATATTATCGCGCACCGCGTGCGTATAGACACTTTGACGTTTCTCGTCGATCGGCCCTCCGCTTGTCGACCTCCAACCCCGTTTCCACCGGCAACAACCTGCGTCCGCGAGAGATACACCGCGATCATAAGAACCATGAACATGCCACGATATGGCAATTCGTTTAGCGTATTCGTTGGTTCATCGGCGATACCGCTGAATGCTATCGATGAAATTATTTGGAATTCTAAAAATTTCGAAGCCTCGTCTGCAGATCGCTCGTGGAGCTTGTCTCTAAATGCTGTCAGTCTTTTGTTCAAGGACGGTTTTAAAAAACTACGTTTCATTGTTAGTGATCTTATTTACTGACAGTCGCATTTGTTGCCTACAGACTGTAGATCTTTATGGAAAATCACGAATTTCGTGTATCGATTGTAAAGAATAGATGTTGAATGAAAATATATTTAAAATAATTAGAATAAATCAAGGAAGACTTGATTTGAAGATTATGGTTTCTTATTTTGACTCATTATTTTTATAGCAATTGGTCATCTTTGTGTAACATGTAGGAATAACAGTGAAATAAAATATTAAGTTGCCCCGAAAGTTTCAGAGCGAATATAGAGTGCATTTTAAAAACAAGCAAATAACATAATTAAATGAGTGGAGTATTAGAGAGCAATAAAACTTTAATAAAAAAATGATGTTACTACTTTTACATATTTTATGTATTTTTAATCAATCATTTCAGAATCGTAGCAATTACTAATATGCAAACATAATACTGTTGAACAGCAAAGTAATTACATAAACCACAATTCAATGATTAATTAATTTTCTTCTTAATACATAGTACAATTTTCAATTATAAAAATAAATTACATTTTCCTACAAATTTTAATAAATCAGTGTAGAAGTAAAATTTATCTAAGTAAACGTAGAACAGTTTTACTGTCAAAGATCCTTTTTTTCATTCATAGCAATCGAACACGCCGACGAAGATCGATCGCCCACTACCCTCTACAGTGTATGCACTATGTACACTGTGCTGCGGAATGAAAATAAATTGGATTTACATAATGCATTAATTCGTTGAACACGAAGATTCACGAATCACGCGGTTCAACAGTTCCCGAGCTCTTAGCGGGCGTCTGGCTCGCACGTGGCCTCTTCACTTTTGCCGCTTCTGTTTTGAACGTGTACCCTGCGGGAGGTTCCACGATCCCATAATGCGTGGGGCTCGATTTCTTATTGTAAGCACACGAGAGCGGACAGAGAGGGTGATCGAAGAAGCGGATCTGTTTGCTTTGAAGTCTGTCGCACGCAAACGAAAGTACTATCGGATGAACTGGAGAGGGGAGCGAAGCGTCAACCCCTAACGTCTTCGAACTTAACCTACATCGTCATCAATAGACTTTTAGATCTTTATGCAAAACGAAAAGTTGTCTAAGTTAACACTAGGTTTAGGAAACCCGTCAAAATGACGGGTCGCTAATTTTTTAATTTACCAGTATTCGTTTATTTTATTTTATTATTGTTTATTATTCATTTATTTCGTTTCTTAATCATTCTAATGAATCCTAATTGATACAACATTTTTTAATTCTTTAAATATGTCTTCTGTTTTGTATTTGACCTACTCATTTTTATCACAAATAATAAAATTGCAGTGTAGTAACCATTTGTTTGCCAAAAAGCTGTTAAGACTGTTTTCCGCAAAGAAGAAAGATAGGGTAGTCAAGAAATCACTCCAACAAAGATCAATATAACCATGAACGGTCAAATTAACCCCAGCGGCTTAACCCCATATGGTTCGGGGTGTCAATTTCTCTCATCTGATTCGCGGAAAGTGAACAAGGTCATGTATAATAAAATTTTAAAAAAGAAGTACATGCAGCAATAGAATGATAACAAATGCCACAGACGAAGTCCAACGAAAAAGTGTGCAAATGTTGTCGGTAGCCGATTCGATCTCGGCCGAAGGGGTTCGTGTGCGTGCTTATACGGTGAAAGGCGATACGTTACAAGCAGTCAGGCCACGGTTTAGGTTTAGGTACTGGGCTGTTGGCTCGGTCTGGATACGTACGGAGAATGAGAATGGGTGGAAACCAGTCAGAGAGCCGAGGTGAGTCGACTCGAGTCGTGTCGAGTCGCTTCGAGTCGAGTCGAGTCGAGCGTCTGGTGCGTTTGACGTTGATACCACGATAAGATGAAAGAGCCTCGAAGCTTATATCCGACCTATATGACTGTATTGTTGCGCACGTCTAAGCATAACGTAATGCGGTGCCGATACACGCCGATATATATATTTCAGACGTGGTATTTGCTCTTTATCCGATGGCAGGAATAACGGATCCCCCCGAGGGATGGCTCGAGATATTCCCGGAACAGATCGGAAACAGATTCGATTGCGATCCGTTCCGAGATGGGTCTGGCAATTAAGATATTCTTTGCCGAACCACTGAGATGTCGTAATATTCGATATTGAGCGCTGGGGGATGACGATGCTGGTTGAAAGCTTGATGCGGATCTTCGTTAAAATGTTATAATACAGATCTTCTGTGTAGAAATTATCATTATCTACATATTGATTAGACATTATCTACGATCATTTTATAATTTCCGAAAATCTATAATTGACGGGCTCGATAGAAAACAGGCGCATGCTACAATATTATTGCTGCAAAATTCTTTTTATATATATTAGGTTATCAAATTTACATAAAAAGAACTAATAAAACAAACAAAAAATAAAATTGACATACATGTGGAATGTGCCTTTTTTCCTCTGAGTTACACAAATTAATTGTTAATAAAATCTTCTCAAGCAATTGCCTGGCGGCACTAATATTATGAAATTAGTGATCACCAGACTGCATAAACTGACAATCTGTAGTAGTATTTTTATTTGTATTAACATTTTTAATTTCTCTGAATCTTCCCACTGTTTTATATTTCATCAACCCATTTTTGCCATAAATACATGAAATCCACAATCTACTAATTACAATTAAGTAGACGTATTTTCTTCTCGAACGGACATGTGCTAAAGCAAAAATCCTAAGCAACGTGACTATGAAAGAAGGGCTGGGGAAAATGGATTTCTAAAATAATAAATAAACTATAAATACGTTAATAAATTATAAATAAATAAATTATAAATAAATTATAAATCATGTAACACAGAATTTGTCAAATAAATTACATAATAATTTAACTACATAATATCCATACGTAGCTATTATTTCAGAAAAAGCTTATTTGCCAAATTCTGTGTTACATGGCGAGATAAAAATATTTATAGTCTATCTACTATTTCAGAAATCGATTTTTCCGCAGACCTCTATGAAAGCAATCATAGTGCAAAAAGTTAACAATTATGTGAAATAGTAGAGTCACGAATCCAACACTTGAAGGCTTCAGACGAAAATTTCGGACGTCGACCGCGCCAAACCTTCGCCCCGAATCTGGTGCCGCGAAGGCAATTGGTTGAGGAGCCCATAAAGTTCATTACCTTCCGCAACCTTGGACTCGGTAAAATAATGAACATGTTTGCATCGCAAAGGTAATCGACTTGAAACTCAAATTACAATCAAATTCCTGATTTGCCAGTCAGATGGGACGACAGTTCTCGCAGATACAGTAACAAGAGAGGAAAGAGTCTCGCTTGAGGAGCGGCTCCATCAGCGGTTCGCGTTTAACCGGCATTTAATAGGACCACGGAACATTGGTTAAACAAGCAGAGACGAGTCGGCCGGGCGTAACGTTACGCAGGTGGGCAAAAGCGATACCGAACGAAACCGGAAAAAAGAAACGAGAAAAAAAGAGAAAAAACGAGGAGAGGGTGAGAGAGACAGAGAGAGAGAGAGAGAGAGAGAGAGAGAGAGAGAGAGAGAAGGAAAAAAGGAAGGGCGTAGATACGCAAGCGCGAGGCCAGAGCCGGCATGCATTGTAGAATTGCGCGTATACCTAACGTCCGATTCACCTGTTTTCCGGCGTTTCGCCGATTGGCTGCCGTAGAGCCGTGTTGTTTCGTTCCTTCGTTTTTCATTCGACCGGCCGAGGTGAAAGAGAGAAAGAGCGTGGGCGGTTCGTTTATTTAAACTGCAGGTGCCAGTGGAAAAATGCAGTCTCCGGCACCGCGAGCCCACCCCCGCAACACACGCATACATGCATAGATATAGAGACGTATAGGTGTAGATACAAGCGAAGCCTGGGATACAGGTACGTGTACGGGAAACGTAGAAAGAGGGACGTACACATCGATGCAGCCTGCGGCTGACGAGCGACCGAACAACAAACGCCACCAGGAAAACGTGGAACCGCGGCTGATTGCGGCTTGAAAATCAAGCCAAACCCATTGTCGGGACGTTCTATTAGTTTTCCATTTACCCGTGACTCTGCCCCGTCCTCGTCCTGTCATTCTATCCAGCTCGTTTTTTCTGTATCATCTTAATCCCCTCATTTGAATCGCAAGAGCTACGGCTGGAAATCACCGTGCTCGATCTAGTTGCTCGCGACCCACGCCGACCAGTTATTAACCCTTTGCAATCAAAGTTAAATTAACGCCCAAGACGAACCATTTTATTGAAACAGACATTTTTATTATCTTTTTACAATGAGTAATCTTTCAGTTGATGAAAGAAATTTTTCTTGAATTCTAATTTCTGTAGAAATGACGTACGAAAAGTACCTACTATGGAACGCTTTTCAGAGGGTGTAACATTATCCTGGATTTTATTACAATTTAAATGTGTTATTGTTGAATATTTATACTATTGTTAGGTAAATGGATGTTTCTAGATAACGTAATGAACTGTGAAATATTTATTTAATATTAATCCAAAATAATACAAATAAAACAGTAAGTATGAGCGTGTACCTATTATGGAGCACCGTTTTTGTGCCATGTCCCCGTGTTTCATAAATCGGGACAATGAAATAATTGAAATACATAATGTGGAACAATATGTTCTTGTTTAGAAACACCTGTATTCGAATGAACATTTTTCACCGTTGATTGTTAAGCGACAGTACTTCTGTGAATGAATTTATTAAGGACAATGTTAAAAAATATGAATAGAATTTTTATATCCGTCAATGTAAAGTATTTCAAAATCGCCATTCGAGCGCAAAAGGTTAACAATTACATAGGCATTCATCTTTTCTCTTAATAATTTTATTGAGATGGAAATCATAAATCAGTGTTTTTATATTCTTTAAATGTTTCCACTGTTTTCCATGCAATCTGATAATTTTTGTGGTAAATGCATAAAATTCGCAAGCTACTATTTTATGTTAAAATATTCTGATTTTTGTGTTCGGCAATAATCAATGGATTTATGCGAGCTGGAAGTTTGACTTTATATTTCGTTAATCAAATTAATATCTGTAGAGTTATTTCCTAACAATCAAATGTTCATTATAAAAGGAAAAGCTCAATTCGCCAGGTAAATAAACAATTTATCTTTCGTATTAAAAAATGTCTTTAATAATTAGATTGCGAATCTTTATGCAAAATAAAAATTGTCTGCATTAATAACAAGGGTCAGTTGCTAAATATGAATATGTTTTTCTTTTAATGAAGTTAGTAAACTGAGAATAATGTAACAGTCAGTTGAAAGTCTTTGAATATTTCTGATATAATAATAATTATTGTAAATTCCCTAAAAGAATTTACTTTATACTGATCGTAAATCAATTATATTCTTATACGATTAGTATTGCTTTACGTAGCTACTTAATCATTTGCAACAACAAAAAAATATCAATTAGTTGTTTTATTAATATTATTAATATGTTATTAATCCCTAAAAGAATTTACTTTATACTGATCGTGAATCAATTATATTCTTATACGATTAGTATTGCTTTACGTAGCTACTTAATCATTTGCAACAACAAAAAAATATCAATTTAAATAAATATTAATTTTACTAAAGTATTTTCATTCGGATCTAATGTTTAGATGAAATTACAAAGAAATATTTCTAATTCTGGCGAGATTAAATAAAATTGTTTAAATGAAAAATTACAATAAATACATATATGATAATGCCATATACGCTTTTCAATTTTGTAAATTACTATTAAACCGCCTGAATAGAATAACATAATAAAACTAGCAGCTACTAAACTTCAATGTTACCTACCCAACTTATATCACATTCATATCCTTTAGTTATCAGCCATTATTACGCAAACGATTGAAATCATAATCAGCAATTTCGATTCCATTTCGCGCAACTCTGTTCCTGACATTATCAACTGTGCAAAAGGGTACAATCGAGAAAGCATAGAAACAATATTTTACAAGAGTGTTCGTTCATGGCGAGATCGGAAAGTGGCCATTTTCTATCCTCGTTCTCGCCAGAACGTTACAGTTTCTTTAACTGCCCGGCCATTTCGAGCCGCACGATCGGAAGAATCATCTGCAACGGATTACAAGTAACATCCGCTGATAATGGCCCGATCGGACTGCCCCTTGGACTATCTTGAAGGACCCACGGACGAGATGTTTCATGGGAAGGTCAAACGTACGGTATTATAGTTGCTATCTGTCTTCGCGTATGTATGTCGGCCGCCAGTCAGAAACACTCGTCCAGAAATGTCACCCGCACGCCAGGTCTATAAAGGATTTCTATGGATTGGTCGCGTGCCACCAAGTGTATGGTACGACGAGATGTATGCAAGTAAGAACCGCTGTCTGCGTTTAATCTACCAACGATTACATTCTGGATTGATGTAAGTGGGCCCCCTTTTACGAATCGTAACACCGTACTATCGACCAAATCACTGTCATCGATAAGTACGCGCGCATGACTGAAGCCGATCAATAGTTACAATGCTCACTCCCGAGCAGACCTCTTGATATACATTTGTGTAATCTGTATTGTTAATTACTCGATATTCGACTGTTAATTTTATACGTGCACAGCAGCATCGGTGGAGTCCACTGCGGTCACCTTTTTACCATTTTCCAAATTGATAATGTCGTTCGTAATGATTCATTACGAATTTTTATTGCCAATCTTTCATTTTCGAAATCGTCCATAAAAATGCAATTCTGATTAAACATTAGCGATATTAAAAATCCTCGTTTTTCATTGCAGTATAGCGAAGATATTTAAACAAATTTTAGAGTAGAAATATTTGTACTTGTAACTTGCGATTTTTATTTTGCATAAAAATCTAGTCTAGTTATCGACTGTGAATCTTTATGCGTTTATGGTACTGACACATTTCGCAGAAATAGGAAGCAAGCAGCTTTCTATGATAAGACGTTTTCTAGTAACTGAGTTGAATTTGCTTGTTCCTCGTCCTGATTTTTATTAAATACTATATACTATTTACTTTACTGATAAAAATCATTGTTGCATTCAGATTTTAAGGCCCCAGTAAAAAAATTTGGCATAAAATAGAATACTAACACGTCGTGCTGACAAAAAATGTTTAAAGACACACAAACCAATTTACCAGCAAGTTTAAAAGTCCGCGCGAATTTTCCTCAAATAATCGCGAGTTTAACCAAAGTTATGGTAAAGTTAGGAATCAGTTAGAGCGAAGCATGGCAGCTTGCCTCCGTTACGAGCATCATCCGGTTCTTTACATCGTCAATAAAAAGTTTCCGCGACATTAGGCATCTTGTCTCTGTTTCGACAGCGTTACCTGGCCGGGCGCGGTAGCTGGTTATGCTAATTCGCGAGATCCGACGCGGGGATTGCCTCAGTTTGGTCCTCTTCCGTTTTAATTAGCGAATTATGCGAACTGGGGGAACCGAAACGGAAACGCGGACTGTTTATTGCGACTGGCGCGAAGAACACCGGGACCTTAATCGTTCAATCGAGCGAATCGCGGACAAAGAGGTGTCTATTCTTCCGGACAAGCGACGGCCCTTTCATTGCGGATAATTAATGTAACGGGCACGGTGTAATTGCTTGTTAATAGGCGTTGCACATCTGCGCCAGGACATTGTCGAACCGTGCAACGCCGACACCCTTGCGAATTTATCACAACTACGACAGTCAACAACTATTGTCGATCGAGTGCTCGACGTGTTTGCATTCCTTTGCAGCTTTTTTACAAAGAGATTAATCGATTTCGCTAAGATATATACTTAACCTTTCCGAGCCGTATTCGACATTAACTTTTGCGTTAATGGATTGATCTTGTTACATTGACACACTCATCGTTCGCTTAGGAACCATAAAAGCTCGATAAGAGCAATTGAGATAGTGATAGACTGAGCAGTATAGATTTATGACGTTCATTACACTTTCAATTCTCTTACGTTTCGTAGGTCGCTAGCAGATTTCATGTACTCAATCCATCAGCATCAAAATTAACTGTTAACCCTTATGCCAATAGTCAAAATTGTCGACATTGTTCCATAACCAGGCTACTCGGGTACCTCTATCATGATCTTCTATATTACGTTATTGTTTTATATAACTTTTATATAATCATATAAATATTGATTTTATTTTTTTTCATTTCTTACTGCAATAAAATATTATTTTTATTCGTTGTCTGAAGAATTCTTCTGGCATTCCCTATTGTCTTCTCCTGTAATAGTTAATTATTTTGCTGATTCATGCACAATGACTACATAGGTTGCAAAGCGGCATATGAGATATGATTGCATTGTAAACAATATTATAAGAAATCTTGACAACTTTCTCATTTTGGAATTATAGATTCAATTTTTAGATAATCTTGAAATAGGACATCTTTCTATCCTGTTCAGCGATACCAGTGAATGAGTATCAAAAAAAATTCTGCTGATTAAGGTCTGAAGATATTGACTGTTAACGCTTTCTCTAATATTTTAAAAAATTCTTCATAAACTACAATAATCTGGCCAATAAACCATCAAATTATTTAAATTGATATGATGTAATAATTTCTTCTGAAATTATTATTTAGGAGAAAGTCATCGAGTTTTTCTTAGACATTATTGAAAAGCCTGTTAAAAGAATTCCAGTGAATAAAGTATTCAAGTGCCCACTTCAGGATCAGTTTCTATAAAAATTAACGTTGTCGAAATGTGCAAACCGTAATGATCGTGCGTTTGTTTGTATTTACTGAGACGTCTCGTTGGGCGGAGTATGTATGGATTCGGAGATTAGTATGCGAGATTTGACACCGTGCTTTCCAATCAAGCGCGCGCCCGTTTACGTCATTGGCATGTGCGTCAAGGGGTTAATAGACGCTGGTTGAATGTCTCAGAAGTGGAATTAATCAATTTAAATGCACCGGGAGAGTATGTCAGATATTACGTCTGAAGTAAGCTCGAGTTTTAACACTTCTGTGACCCAGTCACTCCAGGATTTGCAATCTTGAATATAAACGTTGATTGAAATTTCTTGAACGTTAACCGTCGCTAGGTTATTTGAACCTAAATCTCCGTGAAACATTACACTATTTCGAGTAATTCTGCAATTTGCATGATATTTATTCATCCTATTTTCAAAAACTAGGCAATGCCACATCTTTTTAATATTTTAATGGTTCTTAACCCGCAACCATATTTAGTTAATTAACCATTTCGTCGATACAAATTTTTACAATTTCAGGTTACAATTACAAATATTTAAAAATCGATCTTCATTAATAACAACAAAAATTACACTATTGCAGCATATCTAAGTTCAACACAATCATTTGTTTGATCGCATTGATAAACAGTGAAGATTTCAAACAAACTTGATCATTTTCAATCTTGACTCTTCTCATATTTAATTATTTATTGCTTACACTTACAAAACTGACACACGACACGATTATTACGTATTTCATAACGAAATTAGATAAACAAAATTCAGTTTCGCTATTGATTGCCTAACTAAAGGGTAGCCACTGAATTATATAAAACAAAAATAACTTTCATAAACGCATGCTTTTTTATTTTTGTATTATTTTATTTGAAAATATATTTAATGGATATATTTTAGTGAAAAACAACATCCCTCAAATAACCACCACAGTCGATAAATAGGAAGTTAATTATGCTTTAGAACAAACAGACACAGCAACGATCAGTCCACAGTAACTGGCTCCACGTAGCCATTTTAATCTCTATCTATAGAAAAAGAAAATAAAAAAGATTGATAATGAACAAGTTATGACTGTTTCAAACCTCCCGATTTTCATGGTCACCCTGTATAACTTCAAGGAGCTGCAAACGTCCGGTATTCAAGAAATGCTGAATTCGCGTCTTTAACTCGCGAAATACTGTACACTCGGTTACATTGTACGAATATCGAGACAGGGAAGTAAAAATTCTAGTCACTGCTCAAGCTCGTTTACCGTCTGGACATGAATATGCCTCCAGTATCCAGGTCCGAGCTGTAGATAAGGGTGAAGAAGTGAAGTGAATACAACAAGGGGGTGCCGTAGTCAGGGGTCTTGTGTGTAGCATAGCAGCTGCTATTGACACCTCGATACCCTGACTCAAATGGAACCAACCAACTCGCGTTGCACGGCATAGCTTTGCTGTATAAGGTCCAAGACTGCTTCTGTGTCCGTAGCCTTTCTGTAGAATGTGCTTGTAACGTTGCCGTTTGTGTGCACGCGCACACGTCACGTCACGGCGCGGCGCGATGCAATTGAACAAACTCTTAAGGTGATCGTCTCTCTCTACCTTTAAAAACAGGAATTCGGCACGTTCCATCGGTCTCCGTTTCAGATAAATCGATTCGATCCAATTTATACGGCCATATTCCTTCCTGCATAAATTAATATTTCAGCCAATGCAGTTATTGATCGTTAAACAGATATCGATGTATCTGGTTTCATTACTTCGAAATGGTACCTTGTCGTCTCTTAGGATTTCAGCAACATTTTTAGTACACCAATTTTATTGTAAATTAACATTTTAACTAGTGGAGTGATTGGTCGTTAAACGCACACCAATATCTGCTACCACCTCATGGAGGTTTACCTCAAAATAGTACCATAAAGTGTCCTAAGATTTCGGACACAAATATTTCGTACACCAATTTTCGCTGCTGTATTGCGAGACATCCAAATATGAAATTTTTCCGACGTTTTTCACCTAATTCTTTCTATATTGTATAATTTAATAGCACTGTTTTCATTTCGTTTATATGAAATTAAGTGAGTTTATCCATATCGCATTTAAGCTTCCGGGAATGCATTAAACCTTAACTATTACCCTTATTAAAACTTACGTAACCACTATCACGTAAAAATGGTAAATAAAAAATAAAAATCAATTGCTCTTACTTTGCACAGCAACAATGATGGAGTCTAAGTTCGATTTAATAGAAGCAAATGTATTAAAAACGTTCCAGTTTTTAATATTTTTCTTACAATTATATTATCAGCACAGATGAATAAGTAGTTAGTAGCGCCTTACAGATCGACGATAGCTAAATACAAAGAAATGTAAATATTGCATGAATCATGGTATGGCAATTTCTAATATTACCACAGAGCAAGTACTCGAATGCAGAGGTTTCATAGCATTCGGTTCAAGATGGAGTTCAATTAATCGTTAAAATTTAAATTGGAAATAGGAACCGCCGATAGTAGAGCACAACAGAGTAATAGTTCCAGGAAGATACAGCGTAATAAAAACAGCATTCTGTCGGGTTAACAGGTTCGGATGGGATCTCTCGATAATGTGATCCAATTAAGTGATATCTGCGGCCGTGTAGTACAGTCGGTTAGGCAGCCGGACGGTTAATGGAGGGGTGGCGCTGCGAGAGGGGTGGACCGGAGCTATGCAAGTCACCGGTCTATGCAAGTAAGTCACTCCATTTGGCCGGGATAAAATGCGGTTCCTCGCGGATGCAGGCTCTCGCACGCTCTCGCAAGGTAGGTGGAGCGGCCCCGTTGTTTTTAAGCGTCGGTGACTAATTGGTGATGTCGCGGCCAGGCGTTGAGACACACCCCTCTCTCACTCTCGTCCTCTTTCGGCGCTCACCCTCTCGACGACCCTCTTCTCTCGTCGCCTCTTCGCCGAGCAGACGCCACCACCTTCCCTTTCTCCTCCAACAAACGCCGGCGTATTAACACCTCCGCTCCTCGTTCCCCAAAGCAGCGCACCTATGACGGAAAATTTCGAGTTTTCTTCTTTCATGCCCGGACCGACAACGCTGTACGACAACAAGCGTTACAAGGGTCCCCGGGAACAATCGAAGGTTCTAGGACCACGAAAAGGTCTCCCGCCGCAGTTTTATTTTACCGGTGATAATGGTCGGTCGACTTTGTCTACACCGTTATTGTTCAGTGGCTTTTCCTGATCTTAAATATTGTGTGGTGTCGGGTTACCTCTTGTTGACGATCAATGCAGTTTACTCTTGTACGTTTACTTCGAAGATGATACAATTGGGGACTGTATGCTCTATAGGTGAAAACTACTTTTTTAGTTTTTTTATATGTTCACTGGAATCCGGATGTTTATGCACAATAAATATGTGAAGAACATGTGCTAATATGGACGAAAAAAATGCTAACATGCGCGAAAAATATTCCAATATGCACGAAGAGTATGCAGAGAAAATATACAAAATTAACAATCTCTGCGATTATTAGGTCTTATTATAATTCGAGTTATACTAAATAACAAGCATTTTTTCCATATTGGATGGTGTTAATTAATGGTATAAAAGTAGCTAAAATTGGTCCGAAAGCAATACACAGAGTTTTATCTCTTGGCAATGGAACTTAGAGAAGAGCCACGTACTCAATTTTTTCATAAAATGAAATCTGCTGTCTACTTATACATAAATTCAGGTAGTGTATATAATGTATGCACTAAAGTGGAGCATCGCATACGAGTTATAACGTTTTCGATCGGAAGGGTTGTAAGATTTCATAGAGACGGATGAATGAGATATTTGTAACAACGCACAATTCAATGGTAGGAAGGATTAAAAAGAATTTTAGAAAAAGAACACAGTAGAAATTGCCCCACTTATTAAAAGAAATAATAACATCAAAAAAAGATACGTTCCTAGTCGATCAAGCTAAAGGCGAGCAAACGGTGAGCAAAAATTCATACAACAAACTAACCATTTCGATAGCACATTAATTATACATACTCCATAGGTTTCGATTGTACATCGAGCTGTTCTCAATGCAGCACCATTTGTAACAGAAGTCGGTTAGTCTGGCGCATTTGCGGGATGCCGGACGTTCACGGATAGGCGAACTAATAATGGCGGTCGCGTCAGGTCGCCAACAATGAGCTCGGCTGGGTGTGAGCAGATTTTACCCCATTTTGCTTGAAAAAAGTGCCGGTAAAAGTCAATGAAAAAAATCAATCTATCGTTCACACCCCTACGGTACCCTAGCAGTTTTTTTCACATTTTTGGAAACGATCAAATTATGCCGCCCACTTCGTGGTCCCCCTTTTCGATTCTCTTTTCAGGATCGATCGAAACGATCCTTTCTCGGATGCCTGTGCGTGTCTGTGTATGTATGTTTGTATGTATTGTATATATTTTTTTGGTTCAGTTCGATGATTTTCGACCGAAGGATCGCACGGCTGCGAAAACGTCCATTCGGCTATTGTACGAATGCCCCGTGTCATCAGTCATCTTCTTCGGGGTGACCGACAATAATACAGTATAATAGAATCAGCATAATGCCATTGGCCTTTCTGGATGACACGAAGCCGAGAATTTTATTATGACACATCGCCTCGTTGTTACGTACGCCGTGCAATTCCTCGCCCGTATCGAGCTCTATGATGGATAAATTAACGAGACGATGAACACTTACGACACACGTTCACGGGAAACGGGAGAATCGACGCGATTGATCTGTGGAGAGAACCGTTTGAATATAGACCCACCGGTTAGTTACCAATCTTATTATTATATACGTGCATTGTTGTTCCAGGGACTAGTACAACGGGAGAAACGTGCTGAATTGCGTTCTTCGAGGATTTGAAAATCGAACACGAATTAAATAATAAATTCAAATTTTTCCAATTTCCACTTACTTTACCGCATTGTTTAAATTTTCATTATAGATAAAATGTTAAAAACCGTGAGATTTTTATTTCTTTTTATCATTCCAAGTAATAGTAAAATTAAAGAAAAGTTTCAGTCATTTGAGTTAAAATGGAAAAAAATTATTTAATTACTTAAAAAGTGTCCGAATATTAATACGAGTCACATTAAAAAATTCTAGCGTCGTTCTACCATAAAGATTGTTATAGAAATCTTTTTCTTCTATCACTAAAATCATTGTTGTAATTAATTATTTAACATTGTTTCATTTGCAATCCATAAACCGTAATGGTCATTAGGCGATCGTTGTGTATTAAAATTTCAAACGCATCTTGACGAAATATATCATCAAAAAATATGCCATCCTTAAACAATTCTATTGTTCTCACAAATTAAAGATCATCATAATAACCTACTTTATAAAAGTAAAATTACTTTCATTTTTAATTGAAAAGTTTCTGAAAATATTGCTTTCTTTTCAATCTATACGGAACAATGATCATTAGGCGAACCCTATTTGTTGAAATTATAGATGCAACGTGAATTACAGGGTCGTTCGAAGACACCGCCGATCAGAGAACCAACTGATCACAATAAATCCCGTTCAGTGCACGTTAAATATAATCCCCATAACGTTGCGCCCTCTTTTTTGTCCTGCCGGAGGCGTCGGGGTTACTAAAAGGCACACTCCAATGTTTGACCAAGCTGTGCAAATATAAACGTACATCGTGTAGATCGGCATAAGAGGAGGCACGATTCGAATGTGCTCCCAGCCTCCCTGTTGGCAAACATTTTAACAGGATTAGAACACACTTACCGGGGCTAATCTGGCCAAATAGTCCTATGGGAAACCGCAAGGTTTAAGTAGCTGTCATAGAGTTGTCGGTCGATGGGTGATTTACCTTTCTCTACCTCCGCGCAGGCTTTTCCTTCGGAAAACATCGGAAATCAACCTTTGGAAAAAATAACAGAATTAGAGATATTTATCGAAAACATTCCGAACACTAGACAGAATAGAACAAGAAATACTACTTCGAAAGTAGACAAAATCTTTGAGGTAGCAAAAACTTTTAATAAAAATAGTTCTTTCCCATACATATCTCTGATATAGGTAATGCATAATTTATATGTTAATAAATATTTAATAATGAAATTATCTTAATTTAGATAATTATTTCAATTATAAGAAGGTAAAAAAGAATATTTTATATTACATTGATGTCGTATGTAATGATAATAATAATTCTATTTTACTACATATTTTCAGATTACACTTCGCGTTCACAGTTGTAATACAAGTTAAGTAAGAAACTAGCCTACAGTTAAGCTACACAAATTGATTTATATATAAATACTACAAATATTTAGTAATAAAATATTATCATAAAATATCATAATAATAAAATTATTACAAATTAAGTTAATTCCAAGATAAATATAAAAACTTTTATGATCGCAATACAAAAATATGCGATCTAACATTAATTTTCAATAACCGTAGCGCACAATTCACAAGATTTGCTGACGCAAATCGGGCATAATTGGCAAAGTTTAATTTTTAAAAAAGTGATCCCGTTAAGAATAAGGCAACGGCGTCAGGAAACAAATGTCTTCCATAATCCACCGTGCGGAGTTACAACGGCGTAACGCGTTACTACGAATTACCAGTTATTATATCTAATTTATTTCACGATATCTTTCTCCTCTTGTTGATTTTATGCTTCATTTTCACTGCTATAGGATTAATTGCTGCTCCACCAGGGAACATGGAAACGCATGCACGGTTTCACGTTTATACGGTCCGCGTTCAGGCACGCCGGTCGTCAAAAATGTCACGAGCAAAATGGTACAAGTTTTCTAGTGTTATTAGCGCTTACCGATTCTGCGTGCACTTCGGAGTGGAGAATTGTTTGTTGTTATTACTTTCCAATGATAAAATTTCATTTCGGATAAATGTGTTCGAAATCCGGAAAATATAACGGCGAACTGACATTCGGAAAATTAAACTTCTCGAAATGTAGAAAAATGTTTTACGATGTTCTCTTTACACGTTTCCTGATTTAGCAGCACACTATTTTCAATAAAATGATATAGTAAATGCAAGTGGCTGCATTAACGAAAACCAACCCATTGCGCTCGAAACCATTTCAACTGTCAATCCAAAATAATTTTCCTGACATATGTATTTCCATTTTATATGACAATGCATTTTATACGTGCGGAATTGATTTTTGTGACTCACAAAACAGTTACACTTCTAACAGTTTGTTTTATATATAAACAAATCTGGTAACGTAAAAGTTATTCTCCAACGTGATACAAGAATTTGGCGTGTTGGAGTAACCACTGAAGTTTGTAGGGTTAATAGTATTTCCGGTTTATCAATATTTGAACAGAATTAAATAGATGAAATACAAAACTGTAACATATGACAATTTTCTACTTATTTAAATTAGTAAATAGCAAAATACGTATTTACCTAATTTCGGTTTCTTATAAGTGACTTAGACAGTTGTTATTTTGCATAAAAGTCCAATCTATCTTTAATTATTTAAAAATGCAAACAAACCAAAACTCGCAAGAAAAATTAAGACGGAACAAATCGAAAGCATGATCAACAAAAATATACCGATTTTTCCTCACAATGTAAAAATCGTAACCCGATCTTCTTTCGGGTCGTTCTCGTCCGGTGATTTTTTTGCGAGGTTTTCGCGTCGGGTCCGCGATGCACCGTTCATTATACATTCAAAATATTATCTTTACATGCGTGTCTGTTGTGTAAATGCTCGGGTACGGGTAAAAGACTGCTGCTTACAACGTGTTTGCTTAGAATAGCAATAGTGTCAGCCCGTGACGTGCTCTTTGTGACTGTAACGTCCGGATGGCTGGGCTGGCTCTGGCTGGTGGTTGGTCGGTTAGTTTAGTCGTCTCGTGCATATGCATGCAGACGTATTTGCCTTTCCGGCGATTCTAACTTGTCCCCGAACTTATACAGAAAATTACAAAAAGAAGCCGAGTTACGGCGAATGTAAATTCTTTATTGACCTTATTGCGTGCATATAATCGACGCTGTTTGCACGAAACGTTTCGTTTTAACCATCTCCATGGATCCCGCGACCCGTCGATTGTCAAACGTACAGCTTCGATATCACCAATGCAACCGGATTTAACCCTTATCCAACCCTCGTTTAAAGTTGTCATATTTTTAGATGAATGCAAAAGCTGTATTGGCAGTGTGGTCGACGTATTCTGCTTTTCATTCTTCGTTTCCGAAAGTATTTTCGCATTTCAGCTGTGCACGAAATAATTGAACGACTCGGAAGCTTGTAAGTCCTTTACCTCAAAATTGAGATAAATAAGTATTTTGCAAATTAACTGTAAAAAATGCACCAAAAGAAAAAAATACTGAACATTGAAAGCGTTTATCATGCTGAGTAAAGTTAATATAATACCTGTACATAATATTTATTAATATACAGCGGACTATATGCATTTATGACGAAATCGAGTAGTTGCTATCTGAAACGACAGAAAGTTTGCAATAATTTACGAATGTCAATGTATTGCTTTTAGTCTATCAGAATGATGAAGAAAATAAACCTGCTATTTATTTTCGATTTTTTGCAATCCATGCAAAGAATATTTTGCATAAAAATTCGCAGTCTATTCATAAACATTGAATGAAGATTTTATAAAATCACAAAGAGAGGACCGGAATGGAACAGTTACCCGGAGGATTATCTACGGGGGTTAATGGATGTCTGTAGAATCGGGTAATTGCTTTCTTAAATGAGAAAAGTGGAAGGGAGCAGAATGGAGTTAAAGAAACGAAATCGACGCAGGGAAATATGTTCCCTCCGCGCAAAAAATGCTCGCGCATTGACCCGCCGATGAATATAATAGCGTCTAATGGAATATTATCACCACTCGCAACTAACTCTCTCAATTTCTCTCTCTCTTACTCTTTCTTTCTCTCCCTCTCTCTCTCTCTCTCTCCCTTATTCTCCCTCCGTCTCACTCTCTCCCTCTCTTCTTCATCGCTATTGGAACACGCCTGCTGCACTCGTAGATGTCCATTAATCACGGACATAAGCAGCCGACTAATTGTTGGGTTTCAGGGAGAGAGGAACGGACAGAGTGGAATGGATAGAGAGGCATAAAATAACGTCCCTTTATCGAAGGCACGCACGCACCCCTTACACACGATGGGCCCTTCGATTCACCCGGAGGATCGGAGGATCACGCTGTGAAAGTGATCGTGATCGCGCGACCCGCCGCGCCGGGACGTGACTTGTCGATTTCACGATCGTTTATTATTTCTTCCCGATCATCGACTGCTACCCGTCTCCACCGTCGTGTCGTGTCCTATGTCCACTTCCGTCTCAGAAGCTGCCGCTCAAGTGGTTCACACAGGGCGAGCCGCCGTCAAATGAATGCATAATTCTCATCCTCGACTAATGCACGCACACCCACGCAAGCATGGCGGTGCCTCCATAGTAGACGCGTGTCGGAGCCGCGTCGATTCTACTAACGAGCACCGTGTGCTCCGGCAATTCCTAACGTTGTGAAAATTATTTTACTATACTTCGTTTTATCGTCAGTTAAACCACACGCTGGATAAACTAAACGCTAAGGATCTTTGTCGAAATAAAAATTGTCTTTGTCGAATGCAACAAATAGAAGCCAGACAGAAAGTTCTTTCTTTCTTGAACAATTTCGCTGAGTTTTAAATAATGTACAGCCGGGCTTGAATATTTTAAACTGCAACCTTAGAACGACTACCTTCTATTTTCTGGCCTAAGTAACATTGCGGGGTAGCGAGTATAATAAATAAATGCAATCTTAATAATTAAAATATTATTGATTGTTTTCAAAATATAAAGCATATATTGTATATATTATACATTACGTATATATTATTTATTATAGGTTATACGATATATAATCTCAACGTTTTTGTATCAATTTACGTGTTTGCAGACAAATTAAAAATGTTATGTGGTTACCAGCAACCCTCGGAGGTTGTTCTAGAGTTAATATCGTTTTAAATTGTGCATACTCATTTTAGTTATAAATGTCAAAAATGTATAGTCTATGTATCACTTTAGTCTAGTTCTTTAATTTATTTAGCACCCCAGTTTGGCTGTTATTGTAACTGTCGTTACTAACCTCAGTTCAATTATTCTGAAATTCTTGCGTTGTTACTATTTTCAGATTAGTTATTAGTTGTTACTATTTTCACAGTCTAGATATTGCCATTATTATTTGCACCTAATTTCTGTAGACTTGGATTGTTTTGCTTAATCATAGACTAATTCCAAAATTTACTTGCAGACTAAAATCGTAACCTATAAATTAGTTACTTTATCAAAAATAAAAAAATTTTGTTGCTAATTCTATCTAATTCCAAGAGGTCCTGAATTATCAACAAATATTATATAGAAACTAAAACCAGAATTCATAAATTAGTTACTTTAACAAATAAAGAAAATTCGGTTTCTCTTTACTTTGATCTTCCAAGCTTCAATGATTCCATGCGAGTTCGCATGGGATTTGCAGTCTGCTTATCGGTAATACTGGAAGAGTTCCTCGTCGATGCAATGAAAAATGGAAAAAAAACTTCCCATAAAATTGGGTAATGATTTGCGAAGCGTTTAGAGGCAAAGGCACGGGAAACCCACCGCCCCGTGCGGAGGACAATCGCGGGAATGTCAGCGAAAGGTGCGATGTGTCTATAGGCACGAATCAACGGCGTAGGTCGCTTCTCTATAATCCATCATCGTATGCCTATTCGCGGAACAGAGAGACGATCTGTCATCCACTTTCGTCTCGTTGCGTCAGTCCACTCTACCCGAAACATCGGTCCTTGCGTCAGCCATTTAGCTAAACCTACCACCCCTTCTCTAATGTGTGCTCTGCCATTTCTTTTAGTCCATATCCGTTGGTCAACGAAAAATATATAGACAGTATCGTGCCTGACTAACAATACATCTCATTAACAAAATAAAATTTAACAACTAAATGGAATCTATTGCTAACAATTTATGTGAAAGAACTTTTATATAACAATATAAAAACGAGATGGAATGCCCATAATATATTTTATCCTGCCACAGTTCATGTAATCCTTACTTAAATTAAAAGTGGTATCAATGACCCACGCAATCAAACTTTTTATGTAATATAATAAAGTATGATGAAGAAGAAAGTAATCATTAGACTGCGGATTTTATGCATTTATGGGAAAAATCGGTAAGTGAAATACAAACCACGAAGACGTCAGAAAGATTTAAGAATGTCATCACAGTACTGCAAATTTAAAAAAAGAACTATTAAAAGGAGAAATATATTTTTATTTAACGCCTATTTTGTACAACCAACCGAAATAACTTTTATTTCAAGATCCGCAGTCTGGTGATCATAAAACACTAAAATCGTCGTTTCTTTACAGCACAGAAAAGAAATTTCACTGATACAAGAAACAAATTTTTACTTACGAAGAAATGAATCTATTTCATTTTTGCGACGCAGCATTTCCGAAAGAGATTTATCGCAGATAAGATGCTCCAGCAATCTGTAAACACTGCAGCAGCCCGAACGACATGTGACAATCCAATAAATAACACAAAAAAACAAATCGGAAGTTCTCGATAATGAATAAAAGAACTACGATTTCCTGGCAGAAAACAAAAAATCGTTTGCCATGCTATTGTGCGGCCCGACACTGTTCTATTTATTTTGGTAAACGCGGGCAAAGTCTGCGCCATGAATTTCTGAACGACCGGCGAAGATAAAATCGACACGGGGACCGTGATCGCTGTTAAACGCCGGTCGTCAAGGCAAAGAGGCGTGCAAGGTTCTTCGTTCGCCCTTAAATGGTAATACGAATTTAATGGCGTCGCTCTCTATGTATGCAAAACAAGTCTGCGGACGGCTGCGTGCGTATTCGACGGTCTCCAAAAAGGTTGGGATCTATTTGTCATTAGATGAATGCATGTGCAATCCGGGGCCCGGATCGTTGCGCCTCGATGCACATCCGTCGCATTCAAGTCGACCGGCGTTAATGACGTTGATTCGTTCTACTTCGACGTCGCCGGGCCTGTCCTGTATTTTTCAAAGATCCAACCTGAAGACCGTTCAATCGATTGTTTCGCAAACGACATTGCGCACCTGGTTCACTGACATTTAACACGGCGGCACCCTGATCAATACGTAAACTGCAGATTTTTAAGTAGTTTTGGCTTTTATCAAATATTTTTACGAAAAGTAATTACGATTTTCAGCGATTATTTTGACGTGATGTTTTATCTGATTACTAGACTGTGGGTTTTATGCACTTATAGCAAAATTGAGTAAATGAGTAAATTATTCGATAAAAATATTTGAAGAAGTATTGAAAATAGTTAACAAAATACTCTGGTTTCTTTTAAATAATATTTTAAGATTTATGTGATATCATAGAGATAAGTACACATATCAAAAATTGTGGCAAAGAAAATCATGAATTGAAGTAGCATTTGTTTAAAATGTGCTGGAATACTTGTTATATCTTCGTAAAATTTATTAAGCATTTCAAGTAGTTAATATGTTTAAAGGAAGAACAATATGTGCATCTAGCATTTAGGCTTGACATTAAGGAAGACCATTTTTATTTTTTAATTTTATTTTTCTCGCAGTCTACTTATAAACTTTAGAACGAGGAAATTGAAAATTAATTTGAGGAAGGATGTAATGATTCGAAAACATTGTGGAAAATGTTTTTGCATTTTACATTGTCATCTTCATTGTTCAATTATAACAAAAGATCATAGACAGTGCATTATTTTGCACTCTGTAAAATGTCAAGAATTTTTCGTAAATATCGTTCTATCAAGCTTATCTAATACCTAATACATTATCATGCTTATATAATAATGTATGCAATATAAATTGTTCGGACGAATATTTTCTTCCGTATAGTAACAAATCAATTAAAAAAACAATAGGTTCGATAAAAATAATGTACTTCTTACAATGATTTTAATAAGCTGACATTAAAATAACTATATTTGTTAATTCTTCAATTGTTATCGTGGCTTCGTATTTTACCTACTTTTATAGATCTGCTTTTATAGACGCATGAAATCTACAGTTTAATAATTATTTACTAATCGCTAGATTTATTGTCTGTTGTCGATCAAATTTGGATCGCCCATTTCACGGTCGGCGAATCAAAGATATATGGCTCGATAACAAAGAAAAAAGCTGGAAGGAATAATAGTACGTGCGGTCTCGGCGCATTACGAAAGATCTCAGTGCGGGGTTGAGAGGGTGACCACGTTTCATCCCGTCCCATCCCACGTTCCATCCCCCCCTCGGAAAGTTCTCGCTTAATATTATTAAATTAAAGGACAATGCCGGTGCCCGTGGCACGCGACGTTTAAACGATTTTAATAACATTTCACGCCGGATTTTTTTAATAATATGATAATAAAGGGAAATGAAAGAAAACGGCGAAGGGATTATTATCATTCTGTCACGGGGACTCCATCCGCACTTCGCTGCCTCCATCTGCCCCTCTGACTCTGTCCTTATTCTGCCACGAGCCACCCCATCGACCCAACCTGTCGCTCAAACAATCCTCACCGTCTACCATGGCGGAACTTCTGTTTCACTTTCATTTTAATATTCGCCGAAAAAGAAATTCAGTATCTTCGCGTTCATTGATCCAGCGAATGGCGCACGTTTTCTTTCGCTGCTCGATTCCACGCATCACCTGGCCACTTTATTGCCAGAAGGTAATAATCGCTCTGCGATTTGCCTTACAATTGCGGGTGCTTTAATCCGGTTCGACCGTAGGTGTAAGCGACTACTTAAATGTTTAAAACTAGTTTAAGCTATTTTTGTACATAACTACTAAATATGAATGTTCTCGTTTCTTCTAAATTGAAAGACGATTCTTCTGTTATCAAAATCTAGGAGTGAGGACAAAAAATTCTGCTCTTTTATTACTAGATTGTAAAAAAATGAATAATCAAACACCAAACAGTAGAATTTAAAAATACTGTGACATCACTTTGAAGACATTAAAATTGTTAAGGAACGAAATAAATGTTTATGGTCTTCAATACTTAAAAAAAATGGTCTTGAGAGAAAGAGAACATGAATGCATCAGCAAAAGATATTTCAATGTGCGAGATAAAATAAACGCCCTGTATGATATACTTTGTAACGATCATTTCGCTTCTAAGCGCGTGAATTAACCCTGTCATTAGACCGAATTTCCTCGAGCACGAAGGATCTTTCGTGTTCGCCTTCGAATCACCGTGGGCTCAGGTTTCACGGTGCCGTTTGTACTTTGTATGGAATAAAGGAGTGGTGCTCGGCGAACGCGGCAAGTATTATGGGTTAAAGAATGGGGATATTTTACGCTCGGTAAAGCACAGTCCATTGGGCAAACCCACCCCTATCCATTCACAATAGATAGGGTGGCTAGGTGACCTAGGTGTCAACCCGGACTCGTTTCGTACGGGTGGTCTTGATACTCTTCTTTCTACTGTTGCCGAGTTGAATTTCACCACCCAAAAGGGGTGGCTCCCGTGAGCACGACGACGCCGGGAAATTTCTAGCTAATGTATTTCATACGATGCAACGCCTTCCTTAGTACTTAACCCCTCGAGGACGACGCTATATTTCTGATTTCTTTCTATAATACATATACAATCATTGTACGACGTTGAAGACGCGATCATAATATTTTATATTATTTTATATGTTTCACAGCTACTTTCGGTTCTCGAAATGCAATCTTTATAGATCTTTATATAAAAATTCGAGGAATGACAGAATTTCTTATATCAACTAAAAAATTCCTTGTGGCGAACATAGTATATCATTTTTGTTAATATGCACAAATGCATAGATGAATTTTTATCATGAATATGCACTAATACTCATTCATAATAAAACATTCCATCGTATTTTTGATGAACTTTTTCAGATTAAAAACAGTTTAATACAGACTCACAATTATGTGGATGAAACTGAAACAGTCTCTATTTTAATCGCAAGGAACAGGAATTGAATAAAAATAAATGGTAACTTTACTACATAATAATCAACAATACTATACCAAATAATGAACAATAATATATCCCTGAATACTCCTAATGATCTTGCCATTCTATGTTCTAATTATCCTTTTTTGCCGTAATTGCATCAAATTCACAGTCTACCAATAAGCATAGCGAATTAATTTCTTAAGATTGTGTGACGTCCTGATTTTTTTACGACTTTTAATTCTATATTGTATAGAAGCAACTATCTAAGACGACCGAAATAATGATAGGTTCATCAGATTTTTGTGACATAACAGCATGGTTATCGTAACATTTCTGTTTTTTATTACTAATAGATGGTTCGTTACAATGTATTTTACGTAATTATTTAACTAAAAAACGATGAAGACCAACTAGAACTAAGTTTTCTTCATAATTAATTAATTCCTGATTGTATTTATAATAATTTTTTAAACACAAACTTATTAAGCGAGACTATACTTATTTTGTACAAAATTTCCAAATTTTTATAATATTGATCTAGCAACTATATTAATAAAAATGATATTATTTTTGAATAATGATGTCTAAAAACAGAAATGTTGCGTAGAGCACGTTGTTACACCACAAAGATGAGATGAACCTATCATTGTTTCGGCTACTGCACAATTATCGCGACTCCGCGCAGTTTTAATCGCTCATTGCCTATATTTTTTACGGCGGTCGGTGATAATTAGGTTGTTTTCCCCCCTCGGTCCCCGCGGAAATTCCAGGTACTCGGAGAACCGAGAAAAATCGTTGGATGGATGCCCGCGGTGATTATCATTAACGGCGCCGACACGGGCCCGCGGAGCTACCGCGGCTCAGCCGAGCAGATAAAGCTACAAAATATTAATCTCATGTCGGGGCGAATGTATTTTTCAAAATTTCAACGTTGCCCGGTTCCTATAATGCTCCAATAGTTAATGCGGGACCATTAGTCAAACGTCGGGGCTTGTGCACACGAAAAGAGAAATTTCGATTTTAAATCGCTACATTTATCATGCAAGCAGGCGCATATGACACCGTTCTGATTTTATTTTGTTTCTCTTTCTTCGTCTCTCTTTCCATTCCATGCGACCAACCACCTACCGAAACTCCCTCCACCTCACGCAAACCACCCCCTTCGCTCCCCTCTTTTTCATAGTACAACGTATGGGCTACTGGTTGCGAGTTGTTCCCTGTTTTTCGAGTTATTCGGAGAGATTAGAGTACGATCGTCGTACATGCTGATCTAGAAAAATTACGAACGACTGTATATGCTTACTGATCGTGTTTTTACAACGACACGTACGACGATACTAATCGAGCGAACGCACATGTTGTAAAAATAAATCATCGAATCTACGATGGCTACTATTGCAATCGCGGAAAAACTATTTAGTTATTCTTCGATGATCAATTTATTCAAAAGTAAAAAAAATCAGCCGTTGCTACATTTGAAAAAAGTTAATCGTAAAAATTAACATCGAAGGAATAATCAATAAATTATGAAAACGATGCTTTATATTCTATAGGTATTATTCAAATCGATTGTTTTCTGAATTAATTCCTGTACTAATAAATACTCATTCGATTGATAGATAAATTCGAATGAAATCTTGTTCGAAGAGATTCTTATTCGGATCAATTGTTATCTGGATGAATTATTATTCG
Organism: Augochlorella aurata; assembly: GCA_028455555.1. NCBI lineage: Eukaryota > Metazoa > Arthropoda > Insecta > Hymenoptera > Halictidae > Augochlorella > Augochlorella aurata. Next base: position 4,508,035 of record CM052158.1, on the reverse strand, counting down.
ATAGCGTCGAGAAAAATTTGATTCGTTAGTCGTTATCTCCTATCCAAATAAATGTCTGCTGAACTGTGCTCGTAACAGTGCTGTTTCACACCGATCCAGTAACAATCTAGCACAATGAAGAATAATGGCTACAATCGCAACACGGCAAGTGCATAGATGAAAGATTTAATTCGCGGACGCCATCGTCCACATAATGGCTCGGTCGAAAGCCGATCGGCCGCCGCAGACAGGCAGTTAATGGGCACGAATGATCTGTTCGGCCGTAAACAGTGAACGTATACATTTTGCAAAAGCGTCACCTATACCTAATCTAAAAGCCATACTTGTCTCATAAACTACGCTCTCATTCATCCGTCCTCGTAAACATCCAATCAGAAAATAATAAAAATGCCAAGGGAAATCGGGACCGATTCCGCACCCGATCACATATAACATGCCGGGGCCGCTCGTAAATTTTTCGGCCGGGTTTTTACTCGCCTATTTATTTCTCCTTTGCAAGAATCGATCGCAGCGTATACCCAGGTATCAAAATCGAATCGTCTTATGGGGCCTCTGGCGCGTTAAATCCGTGGGAGAGTTTCACTGCACACAGTAATACGCCACGGGTCCATAGAAAACTATATTGTTTCCCCGTCGATATGGAACGATCGCTTTTATGTTCGTCAAAATAACTAACAATCATTCTCCCGGTCCTTATCGTCGATTAGGGCGGAATCGATTCGAACGTTTTTGCAACAGTTACATCCGCTGGACATGATAATTATAATTGGATTACCGATTTTGTGTTTTTCTGACTGAAGTGGGAAGATGAAATACAAAATAGAAAACCGTCAAACGATTTCTACTTTTTCGATTGATGCAGAAATTTTATTTTGCATAAGGATCCACCGCCTGCTAATGATACTATGTACAACTTTTTTGATTAGAGAAAAATTGTCTTATTTGCATATCGTATTTTTTGAAGATTGAATTGGAAGTACAATTTCTTTTGAGGATATACCGTAGTAAAACTAAACTAGAAGAGCTTATTAATTTTTGTAGTAAAACTAAACTAGAAAAGCTAATAATTTTGATAGTAAAACTAAACTAGAAATGCTATCAATATTTGTTATAATAATTGCACGTATCATAAGTGCATACAGATCCGCAATCTAATTATATGTATACAAATAAGTGAATTTATTAATTTCTCACGTAAGCATCTTTTTAATTTCGATGATTATAAAATCAAAAATCCGAAATGTGTTATTTTGACCCGTCTGATACTGAACTGTGTGTACAGTAAAACTTCGATTATCAGAATTTATTATGGAAACGTTAGCGTTCAGATCATAAAGCAGTTATTATATATTTATTTATTATACATTTCATCTTTACTAATTTTTGCAGTAGTGCTACTTGTAGATCATCTTAGATGGATCTATTTACATGCGAAATGTATGTATCTAGACGATGAAGAATATAAATAATAGAAATTCTATCATGTATAATTTTATGCAAAGTTTGCAAATGTTATATTAACAAGAGCACACACGTTTTATCTGTTTGAAATATGAATATCGTTAAGTCTTTTACTTGTTAATATAATTGTTAGTATAATACAAAACAGAGAAATTCAAGACGGAGAATATCATTAGATTTTGAGAACCCAACTCCATTATTCATAATTTATCAGTATCAAGAGAAGTTGTTACAATATCTGAAGAAATTCTGAACCGTTGATGTCTGCTTTTAAAAAGATTATTAAGAAGCTGCAAGTAGATAAAATGATGCATACTACGAATCTATATGCATTTACGATCAATCTGATTAGGTGGAATACAAAACGATAAATACAGGAGATAAATTTAACAATGCTGTTATATTATTTTCTAACGATTAAAAATGTTAGAAACAAAAATCAATTTTTATTCGTCTCCAACTTGTTACAAACGATGTATAGATAACTTTTATCTTTCATAAAGACCCTTTTTAATGGTACAAGTAGCGAAGATAGACGATTGTTTCGAGGGCTTTGCCCCTGCCGCGATATTAATTATTAATTACCGTGTATAATTACGCAAGCGCGCGGTTCTTTGTCGACTAATTTCTGAACAGAGCGTAAACCGGATTTCCCTTAAATGAAGATTAAACGTTCACATGTGAGAGCTGACTGCGAGACGCTCGCCTTTGATCGCTACTTCGCCGCAATTGCCTGTCAGTGCAGGATACGCTCGATACTCCCCGGCGATCAATTAATTACGCTTACCACGTTAGGAAAACTCGGATCCACTGTTGCTCGTCGATCATTTTCATTTTCAGCCTCGCTTACCTCCAGTTTTTCGAAAACCTCCGGTCGCGCCGCCGCTCGGGTACGCGTACACGCCATTTACGATTTCGAAATGAATTTGTTTTCTTACTATTTGCATACATCGCGGTGCACCGACGCGCGCACCGATAAACAAATGTATAATGGTGTGAATATTCATGATCGGCTAGCGATGGACAATCATGACACGTAAGAGCTCGTTCGCGTTGTCGACGATGTCGAAACTATTTACAGATCATTGACGTTTTCATACAAATCATTATAAACGAGTAGCTTGGGTCGATTTTTATTTTTGTCGTTCGAGCAACAGAGTCAGAACTGTGAGTGTCGTTGTTAGATTACTTTTGATCGGTAACGAAATATTAAGAATCTTTTTACTCTTCGTGAAGGTTGCAACGACTGATAATACTAATTGTTTGGAAAAAAACTCAATCTAACAGTAGCCAGGACGTTAGAACAGAGCAATTTTTCGCGTAGTTTTGTTAAAAACATAACAAATAAAATTAGACTTATGCTTTAGTCTGAATCCTCGCATTAAAACTTGATGAAATTACATATGCACATATTTATTAAGCAATAAAAATATAAATACAGCTATTACTTTCATTCTTTTAAAAACAGTTTTTCACGATTTATCAAATTATAGTTCCTAGATTCGTAAAGATTTAAATATTGTTACTATCTGTGAAATGAATTAAGTGATTGGTTAAATTCAATTATCAATTACATTCAAACTCCGGTTATTTGAATGAAAAGTTACAAGTAGTGGGGATAATCGACAGACTCGTATCGTATGGCCTACTCGGTTATATGAACTGGTTGTTTCCCGCCAAGTTCGTACAAATAGAGTTTTACTGCAAGTCAAAAATAATATAACAAGATCCTTAGATACTTTCAATCTCGTTACAGTTTGGTATTTAACATATTCGTTGTTGCCGCAAATGCATAAAATTCACAGTCAAATAATGACTAGTTTTTCAGACAACAGAGGAAACTTATCCTTAAATCCAAATTTTTGTAAAATAACGCATGAAACCGAGAATTCCCATAAAAATCCATAGTCTAATATCGAGGAATCTGTTAGTCAACGAAGGAAATTTTCCTTTAACTGAAATTTTTGTAAAACAACGCATAAATAAAACTGATAATTCGCATAAAGATCAACAATTTACAAATGAGTAATCTTTTGATCGAAGAAGAAAACTTTCTTTTAATTCTAGTTTTCGTAAAATATCATACAAAACTAAGCATTTCCATAAAAAGATCAACAGTCTACTAATAAATAAATAGTTCCCCAAATAACAATTGGAGAATCAATACAGTGGGGTATCATACAAAAAAAGCTTTTTTCATTAAATCAATAAACACGGGGAAATAGAATAAAACTAGAATTGATAAACCCTCTACTTCCTCTTTTTTATAATATTTTGCAACTTTACACATATGTTCAATGTATAAAATTTAATTATGATAAATTAAAATTACAGTATGCATATTTGCATGTTCTTACATTTTCTTATGTCATACTAAATTTATCCTACTTTGTGTTAAATTACGATTGTATACAGTAACACCTGTCTAACGTTAATTAGTAGATTGCGGATCTTTATGCAAATTAAAAATTTGCAAGAAACAGAAATTAAATAGGAATTCAATTTTTCTATTAATAAATACAATAAGTTAACAATGGAGTAACAGTGTTCTTACATTCTTCCAAGATTCTCACACTTGAATATCGCATCTATTCGTTTTTGTCACAGATGCATGAGTTAAACCGACAATTAGTTTCTGATCAAGATTCATTCATGCGTTAGTCTATGCGCTCCGATATAAGGATTTTTACATAAACCTAATAGTCCAAAACAGAGCGCGTATCTATTACAAGGTATTTCAGCACATGCGAAAATGGAACCAGAATTGTTTGACGCTGCAGCCACGTTATGACAATTGCATAGTTCCTGGGATATGGTCAATACCACGGAATACGGATACACCCAATCCTAATTTACGCAATGTATCGATCACCATACCGAAAAATCAAAATCGAGGAAATTAATTAATTAACATTGAAGCGTAATGAATTTTAACTTCTTTGACCACCCATATCTTATAAACTAGTTGTCAGCGCAACTTGAAAAATTATAATGACTAATGTTTTATCATAAGCTATCATTCAGAACAAAATTCAGTTTCTCCTAAATTTCTTCTTCAATTCAGTTTCGCACTCTTTAGAGTAGGGTGCCGAAAGTTGTCCGGTGGAGTACGGACTATGGTTGTCTCTAGGAAACGATCGGAACGAAGGACGAATCGGTAATGAAAGCGTTCATAATAACGATGGATTCCGGAACGGGGGTTTTTGCGCGCGTCGAACGTTGGCCCCGTGTGTACCGTACACATTTAATTTGCATCGTATAAATCGTGTTTCCGGTCGAGCACGCAACGCAAACACGCGTTACGTGTACGCCCTCGGTCCTTCGCCACGTTTTCGATTCGCCGGCACCGAGGAGGAGAGAAAGGAGGAAACGCGCGCGCGCACCGCTTTTGCATGCCGCGCCGCATTGTAACCCCGGTAATTTATGATTCGATAAATAAATCAGCCACGTTTTATCCTCTCCCGACCCTCGTGCGATCCGTGCGCGCACACTTGTAAGATGATTTCGGGGGTTACGCCCAGTTACCATCCCGCGGATCACCGAAAGGGGTAGTCACCCTTTTCCTACACTTTTTACCCCGTCTTTTGCTCTCCAAACACTTCGGTGTTTGCGTCTAGTTAGGTGGAAACACGGCCAGGTGACTCGTTTGCAATTTTTCTCGCGTTTCGGCGAGCCTCTGATTAACACTCGCACTGGGTTCGAGCACATTTGAATCTAAAAATCAAGAATTGCTACTTTATTTTAAAATAATTGATATAACTCAGGGCCAGTGCAGTTAGGAATGCAATCTTTAGACTTTAGTAAAAAAAAAACATGCTTCATTAAAGTCACAACGACGTGGCTAGAAAGAGGACTTTAAGGAGCTTAAAGTAATTGGAACTTCCTTATCCTTAGCCAGTTACCTGTTTTTGACGAGTATACTTGTCATAAGTCAAACTGGCTAAGAAGGATGTGTAGTCTGATACTCTTTATTAAATTATATATTTTATAAAAGTATCATATTTAAACAAAATGTGAGGGAAATCAAACATATACAATAACTTACACACTTTTTAAAGAGATGGCATCAGTTAACTGATTAATAAGTGCCTAACAGCAAAAGGAAGACGCATATTTTATGTCCACATTTTCTGTGACGCCCAAGTGCAGAAAAGTCAAATTTGCTCGTAGAATATTCCGAAAGATAAAGAAGAGGTGAAAGATCAAGGTTATGTCAAGGTTATGTTTTTTATTATGGTCAAGATGGTAAAACTGAAATAGTAGCATTTAATATGATTTTGTTGTTAGCGGTTAACTAATACATAAAAGTCACGGAGCGAGGCATTCCTGTGGAGTTATTGCGAGAAATAATGGACGTTTCGGCGGATGGTCAAAACGTTTATGGCCGATTAATACCGAGACTTTAAATAGTTAGATGGGAGCCAGGACTCGAACCCTTTCTAGGTCTGGAATACTGAATGAACTGGGCTCCATTTGAAACGCGTGCGGGGGATTCTCCACGGTCGCGTCCACATGTCCACCAATTAGACACGCTGGATAAAATCACTGTTACCCTACGAGCTCTGCACGCAATTATTCATTTTTCGCGTCAACAGACCGCTTTATTCTCTGACGCCTTTCAGATAATATTTTTTAAATACAACTAAGCAGGACGCGCCCTTTGTCCTTTATCGTTCTCGATTGAACAAAAGTTTCTGTAAACTACTTTGCGATGTAACTCCAAAAGTCAGCGTAGTATCTTTTGCGCTTACAACTGGTCTGCTTTCTGTTGACTTCATTTTTTAATAAACTAATTATTAGAATATGGATTTTATACTTATATTTTGTAGGTTATTAACAGCAATGGAAAAATTAAAAGTATTCAGGAATACCAATATATTAGTCTCAGCTTATTAAAATCATTGAGAGAAAGTTTCTATGTAGATTCAGTCTCTTGCAATTAATGTAAGTAATTAATGTAAGCAATTAATGTATAATTCAGTCCATTTTAATTTGCAATGTATAATTGTATGTGGTATAACATCTTATTTGAACTTGGCTTTCGCGACAGCAATTTTGCAATTACATACCTATCTTATCATTCTAATATTTGCTACAATATAATTTTCGAATGTAATGAAATTATGTATCAAAAGACAAACGTCAATGAAGAATGTGACAGTTTCTAAAAATTATGAAAAGTTTCTTTTACAAAGTAGTAACAAAGAATTGAAGTTTCTACAACTTATTTCTGAGTTGCATAAATCATGGCACAGACAACTCGAGCCGCGCTCTCGCATTATGCTGTTATTAATAAACGTCGAATTCGCGTTTCCATTGATCAGAACATTCAGAAAATTGCTCTACCTGCTCGCTCCACAAAACCAGCCAATTTATAACAGGCTACAAGTAGAATCACATTTAATATGATCTCGATGAATGCCCCCGTTGCCTAGCCGTGTTGTGACAATGTTTAGGGAACGTTTTGGGGTCTAACATTTGTGTACGGCCCCCTTTTTAGTCAGTTTTCATTGTACGACGAAAACGTATCGGCAATTGACAAATGGGAGATATTAATTTCAACGTACGAAAATTTCACGTAACGTCACCGTCATGGGACACCACTACCCTCGTTCCCCGCTATCATGATGCTCCCATAGTATTCCCGTAATCCGTTCGACACGTCCAAAATATCTAATCAATTATCGCGCAATGTACAAACTGTGTTTTACAAAAGTTGATTACTGTTATACAGACAAACAACGCAAGGAAATTCCATTGAATATACAAAATTATTTCATGCGAGATTTATAACATAACTGCAATTACTTGTAATTGATGCAGGATGCTTAATAATACAGTGGAACGATTCAAAATGTTGCGGATGTTATACATTTTTTAGAAAAATGACCAGATCAGAAACAATATTCTAATGATTTGAAAAAAATTTTAGAATATTTTTATGTTATGTATATAACAATTTCTTAATATTATTAAAAGAGTAACAATATTTTTATCTAACTTGCGTTAAAGAATGCGCATGACAAAGACAGTACAATTTATCACCCAAACTCAAAAGGATTTAATTTTTCCGATTTTCTTAACGCTTTATTTACCGGAAGCCTGTTAATAGACTTTGCAATAATAAACTTGCATGTAAAAGAAGCTCGATAATTGAATAATTGAACAATTTTTTAAGAACTTCTCGACTGTCGATCTTTAATTTTGAGATAGTTATGAGAAAACTGCTGATACATAAAGCGTTAAAAGGTGTCGAAGAATGAAATGATTTGCAAAGCTTATTGAAAGACTAATTAAATTAAAACGAATCGATGGATAAGACGACGGGGTAGTGTTCATTGGACGGAAATCCTAACGGGGTACAAAAGGTACTTCGAGTCCGGGATCAGGACGCAAAATGGCGGCGGCAGCGTATCAGACGGAAATACGTTCGAAAAGGTAGGGCGACATTGGAAATTGAAAAATAGTGCCTTGGGCCGCTGTCGTTCACAGTGATGGCTCCGTGACAGCCAATGTAACGCACGAATTAACGAAATAATTGATTTTCATACCGTTCGGAGTAAGCGGCGCGCACAAAAGACCGAGCGAACCGATCGCCGAACCGAGGAGATATTTTCTCGATTTCCTGACCGCAGGTGCATCCACGTTACTGCACCGTGTATCAAAAAATCACGGCGCTTGCCTTGGGCGAATTTCGCGTTACGTCACGAAATCGCCGATCTTTCTACCGATGCTTCATTCATGGATGGAGCCCAACTTGTGACAGAGCACAGTTCGATTTCGACTTTCACTGAATTAATCGTTTTTACATCTATATTAAAATATTCAAAATTTCGTTGTGAAATGATATCTCTAGTAAGATGCACCAATCTTCGAGTCACAATTCTGCATTTGAAATACTACTTATTTTCCAACTTATTTACTTTAGATATGATATTTAAATCATTCTTAAGCTAAATATAAAAGTTTTTAAAATAATTATGGCGTAAGTTCTTACAATATTAATTTAAATTAACTCTGCAGTCCTTGTACACTTCAGGTATCATAGAAATCACTGACACAGTCTTCAACGACGATAATAGACGACAGTGGATTTATTTAATTGTCGACCATGAAATAGTTACACAAGTTCCAAACATTTTGAATACGTACCAGACGATCAGGACATATGATTTCACTTTTCTTATTACATAAATCTTCGATACATGATCTAATTTTCAAAGAAAAACAGTCTTAAAAATATCCTCGTGCATAAATAGTTAAAAAGTGTATTGAACTGATATTTTACATAAATTGGAGCAAAGGACATAACAAGGCTGCTGATAATTGTGGTACAATTAGTATCAATGCGATCTTCTACCAAGTTCTACTTAAATAGAGCAACTATTCCCAACGTTATTACATTTCATACATCTTATTTGAAGCGTTAGTTAGAACTACTTCACAAACAGCTAAAATGGTAAACCTTGGACACTGATTGCCAAGTGTCGTCACGCAGCAAGTATTTACGCCGGGGTGTAGGTTACGTTTCCTATTCCTGAACCGGAGCATGCAGCGGGTCGACGGCGATTCGTAAAACTGGAGGAAATCGGCGTGTCTCGTAACGTTAATAGGCAGACCCGAAGGAGAGATTATTCGTAGCCGGGCGGATAATGTAAGCCGGCGAGCACGCCGCTATATGGATGGGGGTCGAGGGTGGAAGCGAAGGCGGAAAGAGAACGGACAGGAGAAAGAGAGAAAAGGGGAGAAAACAGATTTATATTTGAAATTAGATTAAGCTTCTGCGCTTGAAAGCTATATAAACGTCCCTCTACCCGCCGGTGCCGTGTACGTTCCGCGTTCCGCAATCCACTAAGAGGAAAGACTCAATAAACCAACCACTCACTCTTTCTTCCTCCATCTTTTACCACCCCCTTTCTCGACCACGATCCCTCGGTCTCTCTCTTTGTCCTTTCGTTCTCTCTGTATTTCACAGGATCCCCGGACTGTTCTTCCATTCTCCCCATCTTCATTTTTACCAATAAAACAACCAGCTTTCGTCTTATTTCAACCTCCACCCACCTACCTCGCGAAGTACGATCGTAACCGCGCGTGTCTTTATTCCCTGCAAATATCCCTTCGCGAATCCGTGACATATTGAACGGGCGCAAACGTCCTGCCGATTTTGTTTCGGGATTGTCTCTAGAGACTGCGATGATCTGATACTATTTGGGGAAGGTGTAGTTTTTATGATTCGACTGCAAGCTACAATTAGTCATTTTTCAAATGTACTGCATTAACGCTGAGCACTGAAGTATTACTAAACGCACCAAGGACTAAAATTAAATGGTACATGTTGCCCTTTTATTGTAACATATGTTTGAATAAATTCAACAATTTTCCATGACAGCATCTTTGCAATTTCAATAACCATAAAATGAAGAATATGGAACCGGTTTTATATTATTGGCAGCGGTATGTTCAACGTAAAACATTCTTATAAGTAAACTGTGGATTTTATGCATTAATGGCAAATTGGGTAAATACAATTTAAAATAGAAAGATTGAATAATTTAAAAATGTCAATGTATTATATTTAATCTATTGAAAAAACTAAAAAAGAAATTTTTATTTTGCATAAAAATCCGCACTCTACTTATTAGATCAAATAAAGGTTGGCTGCACGAAAACGAATCAGTTGCAGGACTGGATCAACATTATAGATCCAATTTGAATTTTGAATGGAGCAGGTATGATGAAATCGAGATGTTTCCACAATTTTAATCATTTGTACTATAATATTGTGTCAGACATGTTGAGAAGATTGGATAAGAATATTATTGAAAAAATATTTATCAGTCTTAAGTTTCCTCAAGATTTTATTATGTCTCAGCTTCCCAAATCACTGTTATTGTTCGAACTCTCGGTAGCGAAAGCTTCTTGTTCTCTCGCTTTTTGTAGTCGGGCGTAGACTTTCTTTGCGCAAGAAATTTCATAATTTCTTGTTATTTTTAATAGTCTTTTTCTGCTTCTTATTTCGCTGGGTTCGCAATCTGCACGCCTTTCGAGTAAGAAATTGTAACGGGAAAGTAGAGCGGAAAGAAAGGGCGCGAGTGTTTCTAGCGAGTGGATTTTAGGGAACTATGATGACAGTAAGAAAATGAAACTTTTTAATGAAATGGATGGAACAGACTTAATTGAAAAATTTTCAACTTCTAACAAATGCAGTGCGGTCGTAATAAAAATTACGTTGTTTCATAAGCGATAACTGCTATTAACTTGTTAATAATTATTAGACATAGAAGTTCGGAAGAAGCTTTTCCAGCATCCAGCATAAATTATATTTTAAAATATGTCTTGTTATAAAAGTTGTTCATAGTTTAGAATATGTCTTAGAAAAATCAAAAAAAGAATTTACAAAACCGATCAGCAAAACATGCTACTTGTAAATAAAAACAAAAGCTTTCAATAAAACAAGATCACAAGTAACTGCAAGAGATTTGAACGAGTTCAGCTTGCTTAGTGTTTAACGTTGACTTTATGGATTCACATTGGAGTTTGCAACGTTCCTGGTCCCACTCCATACCCGTATCCCTGTGGTCCAAAATTTCGGACATAACATTCTAAATATTCAAAAGAAAGGAAAATAAGATTGACATTGGAACTCCAAGTATCGAAGACTATCTTACTTAATAGTAATCATCGATATGCTATTAACAGGAATTTAGTAGTTCAAAAGAGTAACATTGTATATATAGATTGCAAACTAACGTTTACAGTAAATTTCTCCACAATTTTCCTGATATGTTAACGGCTCCAACGGCTTCCTACAGCAATTGCAACTGAAGCATATATTGTGATAGGGTATACCAGACACCATCTTGAATAAATATTAAGATACAAACATATGCTTTCTAAACATCTCTTTACAAACAATGTTATAAGTCACTAAATAAAGCATTCTCAGATACAGATTGATTAATAGAAACCTCGATTAATAGAAAATTATATAACTATTTAATTACTTCAAATTACCTGCATTTCTGCCTGGTATACCTTCCGCCCACAGCGCTGACAATCAAGACCACCTCCCAAACACTCGCAAATGACTTTCGGTCGGCAGCAACCACCCTCATTACAATCTGCTCTGTCGGTACTGCATCTTCTACGACTCGACCGACATACGGGACTTTTGGATCTACATGGACTAAAAATAGTCTTATGAGAAACAATGATATCAATCACGCATTTAGGCGATTGAATTCATAAGATACTCGGATAGCTATATAATTTTTCTTTATCCAGATATGTCATAAATTAGCAGCTTTAGCGGAAACAGTCTCTTACCGGCCGCAACAATTCGTACCACCGCCAGTGCTGGGGCAACAAGGTGAGCATTTTCTACAAGAACAAGACGATTGCGGGGGACAAGAGCGTGGTGGGGAACAAGGTGAACACGGTCGGCATGGAGTCGTGCAAGATCTTGCCGGTAGACAGGTTTGCCCGGGTTTTCCACAGCCACCACGGCATCCACCTCCGCAACATCCACCGCTGCCGCAACCCTGAGACTCAGTACACGATGGACGACATCTAGCAATTGTTTTCTTGCAGATTGGTGGTGGACAGCAGCTCCGTCGTTCATTACACGGTGATGAACAGCTTGAACAGGAAGTGACGGTGCGACATGGTTCCGGTTCTCCTGAAGAATTAATATCATGTCTTACTTTATAAGCTACAATTTTAATTTAGGCTCTTGGCAACAAGCAATCCGTCAGAATATCTATCATAATCATTTTAATAAGCCGAGACTGATGCATTAATGTTCACAAATTCTCCTAAGCTGTCTTTTGGTAGAAATTATTGACATTAAATTCCAAAATACAGGTATGTTTATTGTAAATTTAAACAATAAATTAATATAAAGGTCATACTTTCTAGATTACATGCTCGACGATGTTTATTTAAATGATATTTTATCACCATGTTACAATAGCTGAGATCAAGACCAATTCAATGACCTTTATATGACATTGAGTAGGAAAAATTTAAACATCCGGTCTCGGATTAGTCTTAGACATAATGATAAAAATATCCATTCTTACCGATGACCTTGTAATTTCGAAAATATAACCTTCATTTGAATGTTTTCAACGCAATTTTCTCCTTTAAATCCTTATTTACCATGAAAGAGGGATAATTCAAGCGATCAAATTATGTTGTCCACCCTGTATATGGAATAATACTTTTCATAATTACTTCTTCCGCAAAGGCAGGTAGCCTCTACCACCTTCACCACGCCGCAGGAGACTTTGGGTCGAGGTCCACACGGCGTGCATGATCCCCCGCAACCTCCTCGCATACGTTCATTATCATCCTGCCCATTCGTTGAACTGAGGCAATTTTGGTAGGTCATCGAGTCTTCTCTCGAGGACTCGTCGTCTTTTTCGTTCATTGCTCGATTCTGTCCGGGATTCTCCTCGGTGTCATTGCATTTGTTTAAAGCCTCGTCGCCGTCGTTGCAACACTCCGCGGCGCTTTTTTCAAAATGCATTCTGCCAGTCTCCTCCGTTCGACTTACATTAACATTTTCGTACCCGCCGTCGTTTTTACCGACCGGATCGTCCGCTTGCCAAATGTCGTATGAACCACGATATTCCTCATTATTGTCATTATTACTACAACACCTAGGGCGAACATCCTGCATATTCGTCATAGAATTCTGGCTATTTCCGCGTTTATCCCCGAAGACGACGTCGCAGAACGAGACTCGTCGTCGGGAAGGCAGCGGATTGCGAGGCGGCGGTACCGGCGGATACGTAAATTTTCGTCTTGACGGAATAATGACGTTATTGGCGCTAAATTCGCAAGCGGGAGCGGATTTGTTAATTTTATTATTCCAGTTGGTAGATGGCATTCGAGTTTTGTCTGTGCTGGAAATGTCTACGTTTAGAAAACTTTATATTGCTGAACTTTCAGCCATACTGGAAATTCGAATGCAAAAAAGAATAGAAACCATTTGAAAAGCGTAAAAGTAACATGATCTGCCTATTGTGATTTGTAATCCCGATTCTTAAATAAAGCACAACGATATCAAATCATTTCCGCGTTTACGTTTAAATATTGGCCCGAGAGCGCTTTGACTTTGTCAATTTACCTTATACCCTAACATTGAATGCAAAAAGATCCAAGAAATGTTCCATACCTTAGCTGAGTCTCAGCAATGTCGATTTCATTATTATTAAGTGGTGGATTTAGCTCAGATAGATCGATGTCTTGCTGAGCATCGAATCGACAATCTTTCGTGATATTATTCTTCTGCGACTCCAAAGACGTACTGTTTGAATGAAAGCACGATTAACATTGGTGAACTGCAAACATAACCACGAGAAAGGTACTATTTAATCTAGAGCTACTACTCGAATCGAACTGTAACTAGAACACCTGTAGAGTGAAAATACAAATTGACTAATTCAGAACTGAATAACGTACGAATATCTTCAAAATAATTAACGCGGAGGGTAGAAATATTAGTCAGAGGAAAATGGACAACAAAGTCATGCAAAGATCTACATTCAATGATAAAATTTTGATAGAGTACGGTGTTGTAGGAATAATAAATTTAAACCTGCAAAATTTCGAATGCTGCCGATTGTACCATGTAGTTACAGCAGTAGGACTAGGTGGAGGATCACAAAGCGTTGACATCGAGTTAGTAATACTCAAGTTAGTACATTCGTTTTCTAAGAAATGCTTTTTCTCTTCATCAAAATATACGTATGCCTCTCCACCTTCACTGCCTCCGCCACGAAGTCTGATCGCGTCGGATTGGTAATGTCGTTTTCTGCCGAATGACGTGTTACCGATCGAACTTTCAATTCCGCAATGGCGATTCAATGAATTTTTAATTGAGTTTGTAAACGAACAAATTTTCGATACAGCTTTATGATCATTAGCTGAATGAGATTGACGAACGTAACAACTCTTGCAGAATAATTCACCAAGATGCGTCACCACATTACAACTATTGAGTAGTTTTCGACAGTTACCTAGTGAGTTGCAAAAGTTTACCATCCGTGAATACGAATAAAATGGGAAGAAACATTTAAAGAATATAAATCAGTTAAATAACATTTATCAAGCAAGCAGTACTAACGACAAGAAAAGCAGAACGTATGCCAAACTTTGCCAAGAGCTAATTTTTCTTCTGCGAAGTAAACCTCGCGATTACAACGCGGACAAACTCCAGGCATTTATCAATCGGAAAAGTTCCTTCTTAGGGTATCGAACAATACATACTGTAGAGATTTTAATTCGAATTAATATGCGCAATGCACACGATAGTAAAATATTTCCTTGTAATTGAGGTTCGTTCCATTTGCTGCTTCGAGTGTGAAATTATAAGTGTTCAGCGTATAGTAACGCTGAATGAAAAATTTCGCATATCCAAAAATGATTCAGTATCTAACCGTTTCCATAATTTCACTTCAAGGATAACACGAATTAATGACTTTTTCAATTCTCAACAATTCACCAAAAAATTAAAAAATGTCGAACATTAATAACTGATCGACGAAAAACAAAACACTCTTACCAACACATGTTAGGAGGTAACTTCGAGCGAGTATTTACAAAAATACGCGATGGTATTTTAAAATAACAATTAACATATTTAATAGTGTTGATTATTCAATTAGATAACTGATCAATCATTTTCAATTCACTAACTAAATTTTGTATTACAATAATGAACGATTTGCTACATGGATATACACAATACTTACAGTGGCATATACCTTTTTGAAGGTACAATATTACAAGTACATTCAATTTATGTATTTACGTCTATCACGTTCGAAAATATGTGCGATTTATATTTTTGAATCGAGTAAGTCATAACTCACACCATATTGGCGAACCTATGGAGCAAAGCATGAACGTGGATTTGATAAACCTGTAGCAAACGTCAAGTCGCAACCAACGCAAGTGGTTCTCCAAAGAGGTTAAGGGGGCTGCTCGGTAGAAATGGCAGCGATAAAGGGCCTGGGTAGAAATATACCCTATCTGAGGCAACAATTCGCTGCCCTTTTAGGAAATACCAGTACCAGTGTAAAATTTATATGCATTGTAGTCTTGTTTTCCTATTGTCTCTCTTTTTCGTCGGAGGCGATACGTCTTCTGAGTGTGACACCAGGTTACTTACTGCCTCCAGCCTTTTGGATTTGGACAGCGTTTACTTTTTGTTTCCTTGAGATTCATTTTTGGGAATTATGTGTGGATATCGTCACAGTAGGACTCTGTGGCAAATTGATCGAACCGCTATGGGGCGCAATGGAAATGATGACTTTCTTCGCAGTAGTTAATTTTGGCGTCGCTGTGCTGTCAGCTTTATTTTATTTATTTTTGTATATGTGTACCAGCGATCCAGATTTACTGTTTGGTATACACATTCATGGATTAACTGGATA
>CM052158.1:4452690-4492030 GCA_028455555.1 Augochlorella aurata | reverse complement strand
TATATATATATATATATATATATATATATATATATATATATATATTTATACATTTTTTATGTTAACATGTACTATTCACAGACCTATGCGTACTTCATTATGTTTGAGTTACTCAAATTAGTCAGTTCAATAACATTATTATTTATATTTTATTTTAGGAGTTGCAGTAGCTGTGAAACAAATAATGCCAGATCATATTTTAGTTAAAACACCAATTGGAAAAATTACAAATAGAAACATACCATTAATGGTATGGTTTTTAGGAGTATTATTGTGGCTGTTTGGATTATTAGAAGGCACTAATCCAACTATGTTCCTCAGTGGTTTATTAATATCATGGATATACCTGAGATTTTATCAAAAACACAATAATGGTACACGTGGTGATATGGCAGATAATTTTGCATTTGCAAGGTAAATTATATCTCTACATATCTTGAATCAGTTTATGTTTTTATTTGTTCTATAACAATAAACTTCCTTATAGCTTTTTCCCGAATGTATTACAACCACCAATAGCCCTCGTAAGTAATACGATACATGGATTTTTTGTACGCATTGGATTATGTAGAAAAGTAGTTAGAAAATTCGACATGTCCAATGCTCCCCCTGGATTAGTTATAAATCTTCCTGGCATTGATCCGCATGACAGCGATAGGAGAAGGTTTGTTGCATATTTTTATATTTAGAATAGTCTAAACTTTTTAATATATCCATTACATTATAAAATTTTGTCTTCTAATATTATTTTTTTTACACTTCTCATTATGTTGACTGTTTCAGGCAAATAGCATTAAAAGCCTTAAGTGAAAGGCTAAGTAAAGATCATGCAAAGCCATGGCAACAAGATCGGGCTAAGAAACACTCTCCAGTTCCTCCTGCAGTTTCAATTCCAATTCCTGAATCTTCTACACCTAAACCACTCGCATCCCCTCTCATTCCACAAGTTAGTGTAAACATACATAATCACAGCTCTACTAATACGTGATTACATCAAATAGACTGATTTCAATAATTTTATGCATAAACATGGTAAGGAACATCTAAAGAAACATCTTTTGAATCTTATTGACAATGCTGCTCTATTCAATGAAACAAATTGAGAACATAAGAAAGTATTTCTAATAACGTCACTTATATTACAAAAAATTCGATTGTATTTTGGAATTTCTGAATTATACCAATAAAACAATCGTTCAATACTTGTCTCTTGATAAAGCCAAGGAACAAATTGTAACACTCAAGTGGTGCCTTGGTATTCATAGATTTCAATTAGTTCATGTATCCATCCTTGAGAATGAGTCCTTAAAAATATAAACATCGAGTTAGTTTGTTCTTTGGTGTTGTCAAAACATAAGTTAACAGGATGCTTCATCAATATAATTACATATTTCTGTTATTTATATACTAATCATAAAAAATCAAGTAGTTGTTTTTGTTACGTCTACAGAAGTTAATTCTATGAATTTGTGTTCAGCTACTATTTGCGTTAACATAGAAACATATTTCATACGTTTGTCTAATACACTGTTATTTTCTGAGATTGGTTTTAATAGTTCACAAAATTTTATTTAAATATTTTCTTAAATCTATCTCTATTGATTATAGCATCATATCAATAATGATACAACAATGTAATCTTTAGAAGATTCTTACAAACTGATAAATATAACAAAATCAATCTTTCTATCTTGTGATTCTATTTTCCAACAAAATTGTGTTCTTTGTTGTTAAGAACTCTATTTATGTAATTCAATATGATCCTTGCAAGAGAAATAATTTAAATGCTTTTAATAAATTGCTGTATAATTCCTGCAGCTTTGTTCCGACTTTAATCCTGGTAATTAATATGTGGAAGATAAAAAGAAAGAATTATTAATATCAATAATTGGCTTGCAGTGACATAATATGCAATATGTTCACTAGAAACAGACCTAAATTTGGAGAAAGATTATTACTTTCTTGATTTGTTATTCAACGAAATGTTTTATACCACCGGTTTTGCCATGAAATATTCCGTACGACATGAAAAAGTTAAACAATACATACACACACATGATTATGGATCAACAATATGTGCATCATATTTCGAGTTCATAATTCAATCACTATCGTTATTCTTATTTTTATAAAATGAGAAGATACAAATAATTTCAAAATATATGTATTTTCACAAACACACTTTTACTGTCACCAACTTTTTCCAAACATATACAAATTTTATTTTGTACAATTCATTTCTTCTTCTTTTCTTTTAAAGATTATTCTGTTCATGTTTGTACCTAAATGCATGCCTCAAACAAATTGAATTATATTTCTGGAATGTCTATTTTCAATTATTATTATTCAGTTCTTGAATATATATATATATATATATATATATATATATATATATATATATATTACACATACAATATTAGATTTGAAGTTTGATTAATTCATTCCTTTGATTTATTAAGCGTAGCACAAAAATATTTATTGAGCAGTTACGTTTTAATTACAAATATTTTAAGTATAATTCATTTAATTATTATGACATTCATTTTTATAGTAATATCGTGAATAATAATCATCTTACTTACAACAATCAACAATTGTATCATAAATACATATTGCAACATTTCTGCCATTTATTAATATATTGAATCAATTGTTAAAACTTCAGTGCTTCAGTTTCAGCATAATCGTTTAGAAAATAAATATAAAGGTGAATGGAAAGTAGCTGGTATAAATGTATAGCAATGTGGATAATATTTGATATATTAACGAGTTGTAAATACAAATGAGTGATGTAAAATGTGAAGGGAACAAGACACTATAGAAATACAGTGATTATAGACATATGGAATAAGATTTAAAAAAAAAACTATTTTTATGTATGACACGAAAATATCTCTTGGGAATGTATGTTGTACATATTTTGGCCTTCCACTTAAATAAAACCTATATACAAATTTTTAAGTACTTTCATTATAAGGTTTTTAGTCAATTAATATTTATTATTATAAGTATGACTAGGGCTGGAAAAAGCGAAAGGCCAAAATTATGTGTATGGATAAATGAATATTTGTTGATTTCACTAAGTACATTTTAAGGAACTAATGTAATAATTACACATTTATGTACATGTTATGTATAATGAACTTTGTACATACGTTGAAATCGTTACTGTCTGTACATTATTAAATTCTACTGAGAAAAAATTTTACCTCATATTTTCCTATATCGCATGTGGAATAAAGTTATGAATACTAACACCACATATGCAGTATATAGTAGAAAAACGTATTTGAACTATTGATATTCTATTAATAGTTTAATTTATAAACTTATAACTTATAATCTGTTAATTGTACATAAATAATAAGTATAAAACATTTTCATATTAAATAAGCTACTTCTTTTTCTTGTAAATCCTATCTCTATGTCTACAAAAACATCAAGAACGGGAAGTAAATAAATCTATTCATAGCATTAAAACAATTTTATTGCTATAATGTTATATGTATATATAAGTATAGCCATTTAATGTTTTGTATATAATTCTTAAAAAGTATAAAATATTTTCAAGTTATTTTTTCCTAACAGTAAGCAGCATCTACACAAAATTGATACTTGTACCATTTTGTAATTGTTGCATATTAACCACAACAGTGTTATCACAACGTACACGATAATGTATACAAAATTCTGTCCATTGCAAACATTGTTTTCTTTACCTATAAAACTGTTGCTGATGTTGTGACCATTGACTTTGAGGTGGTGGAGCTTGCTGCTGAGGCGGCGGTGGGCCATACGACGGATCTTGTATATACCCTGTTGGAGATGGCCTTATCGAAGTTGGCGTAGACGATACATATTGTTGCTGCTGCGGTGGAGGTGGTGGAACATAAGATACTTGAGCAGGATGTTGTGGTTGTGGATAGTACTGTTGTGTTTGTGAAACTGGAGGTGGCACATTGTAACCTCCATAATTAACTTGAGGTGGAGGAGGAGGATAATAATGATGACTTTGTTGTGAATGTATGTCATGTGTTGATATAGATGTATCTTGAATGGGTACAGTTATCAAATTTGTTCTCAATGGAGCACTACTCGGTGGTGGCGGCTGAGAATTTTGAGAATAATTCTGCATCGATATTAGTGACTGTGGCCTATGCTGTTGCCTATGTTCCACTGGTGTCTGACTGACCATCGAATTCACTCTAGGATCGTTTCCCATTATTGGCTGAACCATATGTGATTGCACTGACTTTATACGAGTATTCTGCATAGCAACTGATGGAACTTTTGTTAACTGAGACTCTAATTCTGACTTAGTATGGACATATTGAGGAGGATCAACTTGCATTCCTTGAACTTGTTGTGGTGGTGCTGAGATATGACGGTGATTTATATGTGCCTGCACAAACCGTACCATACAGTACCAGAATTAAAACATTTTATAAAATTTGAATAAGTTCTGTTTAATTACCTGCAAATCTCTTTGACTAAGATATGTTCTTCTGCAACCAGCATTTCCATATCTAGTTCCTCCATGCGTGCACATGAACACAGTACCTAAACCAGTTTGTTCGACTCTAGAAACCTTCTCCATACAACGTGGACAAACTTTATCTTCCCTTTTAGCACAAGACAAGCAAAACACGTGTTTACAAGGTATCTAAAACATTAGTTTTTAAAATCTTTAATGTTAAATAAGAAGATACATACACAATATATAAATTTGAGTTACTTAAAAAATTGAGACACAAGCAATGCTCACCATGCGTCCATAAATGAGGATTGGTTTCAAACACTTATCACAACAGTGAATCATGGGATTTAAAACTTTCTCTCCAATAAGATTCACTCTATGATCCCACCTTAAACGGAGCATTGGTTCAGGGGGTCCTCTGTTAATAGTTGTGAAAGTTGGAGCCTCCAATTGTGATATATCAGCCTCCAAATCAAATTGTTGTTCCAAGGGAGGTTGTTGTGCTGGTGGGGCTTCATGCTCTTCCAATTCTGTTCCAGCTGCTTCTGCTGGTGTTTCTTCAACTTGTTGAGTAGTATCTTCTTCATCACTTTCAATAACCTAATTTAGAAAAAATTAGGCATTATTCGAATAAAATTTTATATGAATAACATCCCGAATAAATTCGTCGAATGAAATTTTATTCTAATAACATCTTGAATAAATTATTTGAACATAATTTCATTTCTCAACTCAGGTAATAAAAATAATACTTACTTCTAAGACATGTATTACAGAATAATATCAAACTTATATTTGTGTTGTAAAGTAACGGAAAAGTTTACCTTTACTTGTTTTTTAGATCTACCTCTGGCACGACCTCGTGCACGTCCCCGTGCTCTACCACGAGTCCTACCTCTCATTCTTTTACTTCCATCTTCCTCCATTACTAAAACAAATTTTCATTAACTATAAAAATAAAAATTAATGCCAAATGTCTAATATGAATTGTACAGTATATTTCTAAGCATAAAGTTCTAGAAATAGAACATAAAAGATAATTACAAAATGTGTAAAAAATGAATATTATGTATTATTAAAATCATAATAAAAAAAATACAAAAAAAACGTAAATACAATATATTTAACGATACCGAACTTATGAAATGAATACATTACATACGTGTATAAAATAGGTGAAACGATTTTCGGTTTCAGTATATTCAAAACATCATTTAATAATTATAGGTTATATTTCTAATCCTAAGTAGTGCAAATCCAAATTTGAAATGATACTTGCATTAAAAAGATTTATTGTAACATGTATCACAGAAAGTCAAGTTACTTACATTTAAATAATAATTAAAGGAAAAAGTTTTTTACTACTATACTCTCCAATATTTCACACTAAACTTCGACATTTCACATAATGAATGAAGAAACACATATATTGTACATAATCTGTTGCTACAACCTTCATTGTAGTAATCCATGTGACGCAGTAGTCATATTGTGTTACCTTGGAAACGATTCTAAATCGTACAAATCGCAGGAGCGTATATATAAAATTATATACCCTAACCATGTATATCTTAAATTTAGACATTTTTACAATAAATATTGAGAACTTCTGTTACCGATACCATTCAGGACAAATTTCGTAAAAAGATTTTCTCTCTTTTAAAACGTGAGAATAGGTATAATAAATAAAAATAAAAAAAATATATACATATGATGTATCCATATATGCAACGTACATTTTTTATGTTGTGTACATGTAGATGCATACGCACTAAAATTGTAGCCAACTTCACAGTGATTTGACGGAGGGAGTAACTCTAAAATCGAAGAGATTTTATTAGTTTTTTATTCAAGTGCCTTGTTCTCATTGTAATTAGGGTTTTAGAAATATGTCTTGTTGTTCAGGCGACGACGATGAAGAACAACGACCTGATCCAACACGTGTACGAGAGTGCACGGATATTTTCTGGCTTTGTTGTTTCATAGCATTTTGGTTTTTTATGGTATGTAAATTGTAGTATATATATATTAATTTGATAATCTTAATAATCTAATTGTTAACAATATTTAAGAATCTATTTAGAAAAATCAAATTTACAAAAATATATAATTAAAAATATACTACTCCGTTTTATTTTGAAATTGTACATGGTATTGAGATTCAAAGAGAATATTTGTTATTATTTTAGTTATACCAATAGATCCACTAAATAAAATCTAAATATTTTTAATAATATGTCTTTCTACTTACACAGATATTAATAGCAGCTTTTGCTCTTGTATATGGCAGTCCTTTGAGACTTATAAATGGATATGACAGTTTTGGAAATACTTGTGGTATGAAGAATAATCCAAAGTTTGGTAGTATGGAGCTCTCAGGCCAAGATACTAGTGACAAACCGTTTGTATTAGCATTTAATTCTCTTTTTTTATATACTAACATAAATTAATTATATATAAATGTATTCAGTTTCATTCATTAATATTATTATTTTAGATACCTGTTCTTTTTGGATATATCCAATGTATCACAGTCTTTAAAAATTTGTGTAAAAAAGTGTCCAGATAGAAAAATGATGACGATGAATGATATATGTAAATTTTATGAAGAAACAGGGTCACAACTTTGCCATGATAAACCAGGAAATGATTTTAGTGCCTGTAGGAATGCAAACCAAGAAAATAAAACAGGATCTTGTCCTGGATTTCCAGTACACAACAGTTTACCTGTTCTTAATCGTTGTATTCCAAAAGCAATTAAGGAAGTAGGGGCAACTATAATCGCAAATTTGTATGGTTTAATGAATTCATGGGATGTTATAGAACAGGTATTGGGAGATTTATATAAAACCTGGAGAGAGATTTTAGCTTTATCGTTCTTGGCTTTTGGTATGTTTATCGCCATTTTATTACTTTAAATTCAATCTTTTACTCTATATAACATAGACAAAAATGTTTCAGTTTTATCCCTTTTTATGATTGCCATATTTCATTTATTGGCATCTATTGTAACATGGATTGTAATGGTTCTTGTCAGTATTGCAACTATAGGTAAGTTGTTTGAATATGATACATAATAAATATATATTACTATATATAACTCACATTACTATTACTATATATGTATAATTGCCATATTATTTAAAAATTTCTACTATATGAAATTTTACTACTTATTTAGGAAAATTTGAAAGAAGGATTTATATTGACAGACCCACAATTTTTCAAGAAACTGTTTCTTTTGAAATAATGTTTTCAACATTGATATACCTTTAACAAGTTAGTGAAGTACAAAATGAAAGCACTTTCCCCTTTATGCAATTCGATTGACGGAGTTAATTAAAAAAACTAGATATTATATTAATAATTCGAAGTTGTGACTTTATTACAAACATTTTACTGTATGTTGAATTATAGAGTATGATTAAATTATTACTTTGTTTATAATCTGCTGATTGAATTTTTACAGCTGGCACAGCGTTGTTGTGGTGGACATACATAGATATTAAAAGAACATTAGATAAAACTGATCAAAATCAATTACTGGAAGAATCAGCTAGAAATGAAAGAGCATTCTTAGTTTTCTCCATTATTGCAACAATAATAACTGTATGTCACTATTAATGAGTTCAAAAAAGTATAGTGTAATATTTTTATTGTTATTATTTACTCTAATGTAATACATGTTTATTTATTTTAGGTTATTCTGTTACTCCTGTTGAGTATACTGCGCAAACGTATTGGATTCATGACAGCATTATTTAAAGAAAGCGCAAAATGCTTGGCAGAACTTCCAGGTTTATTTTTTCAACCTTTACTTACATTTGGTGCCCTAATATTATTTTTTACATTTTGGGTGACTGTAATCCTTTGTCTCGCAACCGCGAGTAAGTATTTGATACGTTCAATTTTTTAAATAAAATAATTAATAACATATTAAAATAACATATTAATTACAGATTATCCTGGAACAAAATCCGTTCAAATGTATAAAAACCACATATTTGACCCTTTAAATTTGAGTTCAGTTGGAGAGAAAAGCACTATTGTTGAAGAAAAGAAAGTTGACTTTTCATTGGATTCTTTTAAAAGTAATGTATTAAATTTTTAAAAATTTAAGAATTAGTACTATTTCAAAAATATTTCAGCTTTTACTTTGGTTGAGTATGTTGATCCAACTTGGGTGAAGTATATGTGGTGGGTGTATATCATAGGACTGATATGGACCTCTGAATTCATTATTTCTTGTCAAGATATGGTAATAGCAGGAGCTGTTGCTCATTGGTATTTTAGGTAGTAACATTACAATAATTGATTCATGTACATTGCAAGATATAATTTTATGTGTATGTACGATATCTATTTGTCATTTTAGAGGGAAAGACGCTAGTGTATCTCCAGTATGCTCTGCTATGGGAAATTTAGTTTATTACCATTTAGGCTCTGTAGCTTGTGGCTCATTCCTAATAACACTTTTCAAATTGCCTCGTTTAATTTTGACATATCTACACACAAAGTATGTTTATTATAATATCCATTTTAAAAAATTATGTTTCTATATTACAATACAATTTATAATTTAAATTTTCTTATAGATTTAAGAAAACAAAAGAGACTTCTCCATGTGCTCAGTGTGGTTTAAAATGTTGCATTTGTTGCTTTTATTGCCTAGAAAAATTTATTCGGTATATGAACCATAATGCATATACTGTTGTTGCTATAGAGGGGACACACTTTTGTAATGCTGCTAGAATTGTATGTTATAGTTTCGACCACATAATTTATTTATGTAGATCATTGAATATAACATTAATCAAAAATGTTGTATATTTTACTTTCTTGTCTTTTTAGGCATTTGCAACGCTTGTGAATAATGCATCACAGATAATAGTAATTAATGGAGTAGGTGATTTTATCCTATTTTTGGGCAAATGTTTTGTCACAGCTGCAACTGGAAGTATTGGATTATTATTTATGAAGCAAGATCCCAGACTACATTTTTATGCAGCACCAATTTTTGTTATTTGTGTTTTTTCATTCTTTATAGCTCACAGCATTATTTCTCTTTATGAGGTATGATGCATGTATTCTGCATACAAATTTATTATATTTCTTGATATATACTTTCTTATCTCCTTATAGACTGTGATAGATACGCTGTTTCTCTGCATTTGCGAAGACAAAGACTTGAATGTCGAGAATGGAAAATGGCGTCAATCAGCGCTAGCACAAATTGGTTCTAATAATAATACAAACGGACAACAATCTCAAGAATTAACACCAATGAATACATAAGTACAATTATAAAACACTCAGTATTCTTCTGACGACTTTACACTTTTATGAACATATTTTATCACAGCTTGTAATATTTAAAAATTTTATGATTACAATTATTTTTATGCAATTTTTAATTATACACAAAGCCATAGTGAATATACAGACAGTCACGAAAGTCTTCATACACCTTTGGAAACAGAATAACTTTTTTAAACTTTCACTAAATAACCGATTTCGATCAATTTTTCAGCATGTATATAAGTTACCGAGATCTACGAAAGGTTTTTAAATTTTCATTATAGTTTTATGTATTTTTTCTTATAAGAAAGCATTTTAATAATTGTCTAGTAAACTCGTGCTCTCATCACCTAATAAAAATCAAATTATATAGTGGAGCTTTAAAAAAATTATTGCGTTTCACAAGGTATACGGAGACTTTCGCAACTAACTGTGTTTAGCATGCTTAGCAGCTTTTTCATAATTGTACTGTGCGTACTTATCAATAGTATGTAAAACTAACTGCCAGCTATCATTAAAAAATGTTTTAGATTTCGATAATATTTTAACTGTTACAAAGCAAAAATTTTACATTTCATCGCCGTCGATGTAATAACGAATATTGTCATATATGCATTCATAATTAACTAGGATTCATTTTTTAAATATTTACAAAAGTAATAGTTTATATATTACTACTATTATGGATTATATTGCGACTGGAGGATTTAATATTTTTTTAGGAGGATTTTCTATCGAAATGTATGAATTCAACAGAATGTGTTTTATAACATGAATCTATTTTTTTTACATTATTTAATATTATACGACATTCCTAATGTCTACATCAGTAAGAGTAGTTATGATATTGCTTTGTACATTTAACTATTGCTTAAGAAGCTAACAGAGCTTATGAAAACACTACTTGTTGCCGTCACAACATGCAATCTATGTACAAAGAACAAATTTTTATCGTATATTTTTCCTTGTTCTTAAATGTATATTTTTGTAATACAACATTAAGAAGAAATACTTTAATCAATGGAACAAGAGAAAGGATATATTTTTCCTTTTAGAATTTTTATCAGTATTTATACTCGTAATATAATAATACACTAATAACAGAATTTTATTTATAGCTTTTATACAATGCAGTTTTATGTTACATCTGTAAAGTAGTCATGTGCTATTTGTTTACATCTTAAAATATACTATATATTTTAAGGATCTGCTTAAAATACTTATCAAATTTTAGTTTTAAAATCTTCAAACGTGGTATCAGTGCTTGTAAATTTATAAAAAATATACTCCATCATTGTGTAATAATATTATATTTAATAATACATAAACTCTTACATTATGATGTATAAAATATACTATTTTGTCAAGTGTGCCTTTAAAATCAAGTACATGTATGTACAAAGATAATTAGTAATGCTTGAAATGATCGATATTTTGATTTATATATAACTAACATAATATAGTACATACGTGATTACAATAATGACACATTTTTATTATTAGTTGTAATAAGTCTTTTACCTGTTTAATTTGAATGTTTTTGGTTTGATTTATTATTGAACGCAGAATGATGTACATAAAACAATTATATCGTTTTATGCAAATTTATAAGAAAAAGAATGGAATATTATTATATTTTTATATATTTTGTAAAAAATATATTATATCACAATATGAAGGTTGCACAACAAAAAACAAATTTTATTCTAAATTTGTATGACCTGAACTGTCGTTTATAAATATTATATGCAATTTCATTATGCTTTGTCTTAATGCAATCTACATATTGTATTAGGAGTAGAAAATAAAAAAATACTGTATATGACATACTCAATAAAAACTTCATGAATATTACAGCATAATACAAAATATTGCAAATACAATTATTTCATTAATTTTTTGTTTTCTTCTTCAAATTTGTTTTTTTCTTCAAATTTGTTTTCTTCTTGAAACTTGTTTTCTTCTTCAAATTTTTCTGTGTCAAACCTGTTTTCTTTCTTAAACTGGTTTTATTTACTTTCTTTCCAAGTTGTTTTGTAATATTTTTTTTTGATATTGGTTTCTTAGTTTTATTAGTTTTGTTAAATTTATTAGTTTCTATTGTTTTTGTTTCCTTTTCTTCTAATTCTTTTGCTGTTTCTAATAGATCACCTTTAAATATCTCATCCATTGGATTTAAAGAATATGATTTTTCTGGCTTATTGATTTCCTGTACTAACTTCTGTTCCACTTTATTTACATATTTACCAGCAGCTTTTTTAAGTATAGATTGACGGAACTGTAAAATGAAAGTTGTAATAAATGTGCTATCATGTATATACTTGTACAATAAAATAATTGTTCCATCGTACCTTTGTTGGTGAAATATATGTGGGATTTTCCCATAATGCTTCTCCTCCAAAGCTTCCACTATATATTTTAATTGGATTTAAAACGAATCTTGGACCAACTTCAGCTAAACCTCCATCTTCAGTTAAAATTTGAAAATTTCTAAACCATATTCTATTGTCTAATACACTAAATGTATACACATGATCAAAAAATGGTTGACTTTTAGGATGATGGTTGGGCACGCCAAATATTTGAATAAGTAATTCTTTTAAGAGACTATAATGTGCTTTGTTGGTAAAATTTTCATCAAATGATAGTAAGGGACGAGAACCTTTTAAACAATTTCCAGTCATTTTTAATTCACCCATTGTGTATACTACAATAAAAAAATATTATTTGTTATGAATCTTATAATTCTCTTATTTATGACATTTTTGTTACGTTTCTTTTTACCAAGAAGCTACTACTTCTTTTCCAAAGAAAATTTTAAAATAATATTTATTTCACTATGTCTGTAAGAATCTCATAAATGTAGCTTATTATTTTATGAATAGACTCTTAATAGATTCTTGGTTCATAATCAGTTATATTGTAATAGTTCACTAATATATTCTAAAACATACTATTCTCTACAAGAAATTTCGCACTGGGTCCATCAGAAATATTAGAGAACCACATGTAGAGATCTCTTTTTCTTCTGCCTTCGAATAGTATTGTTTTATTACAATTTTTCATTTCACATATTTCATTTACAACTTGTAAATTTTTAGTGCGTTCCATTTTTGATTCCGGGCGATGATGTGGCATAAGAGTTTTCAAATCATCCATAAGATGACGATGCCTATAACTAATTCCTCTAGTAGCAAAAACCAATATCCGTTGCTTGTTAATCCATTTTATCTACATAATCAAATTTTCTTATATTTACCTAATCACAGCTTTTTTAAACTAAACTTGTGTTCAATTAAATATCTCATAAATATATTTTGCTTCATACCAAATAAAAATATTTTCAAACCTTTTTTTGAGGCGGTTCATCTGACATTCTTTTCGCTGGCAAAGTTTCCACTTCTGGTACATTTTCTTTATTTAACTCTACTTTCCTTTTACGTTTCAAGTCTTTTTTCGTCATAGTTAAATTGTAAAAAAATAAATGTGAGAATACTTTATGGAAGTAAGGTTAACAGCAGAGAAACATTTACACGTGTTCCTATACCTCTATACCTATACCATAGACTAGAGCTCTTACTTTTATGAATAAGATCTATATTCAATGTACAATAATGGGTCCTACGCCTGCACACCTTCAGGCTACAGCTCGATCCGTTAGCGAGGATTAATATAGAAATTTTCTTTTCTGTTTGGTTGGCAATTTATTGGTGAGACAGTGCTGCCTTCAAAGACAGTGCTGCCAGTCAAAGAAAAAGAGGGAAAACAGCGAGTGAGCAAGAAAGCATGAAATTAGCACAACTACATGTGGAACAAGTCACATCGACAACCAATATAACTTGTCTCCCTTTACCATGCTTGCGTCTCACTCTTCTCGCGCATCCGTACGCCTGTGCTTCATCTGAAACACGCGGTGCGATATTCAACTTGTACTTTTCGCCTCGTAGAATTATCGACCACATTTACCAGAGAATTTGCGAACGATACTCAATGCACATAGAGATATGTAAAGTAGAGTACACGGCTGTAACAAATGTATTGTACGTGTTTTAAATGA
Organism: Augochlorella aurata; assembly: GCA_028455555.1. Taxonomy (NCBI): domain Eukaryota; kingdom Metazoa; phylum Arthropoda; class Insecta; order Hymenoptera; family Halictidae; genus Augochlorella; species Augochlorella aurata. The sequence continues at coordinate 4,478,198 of CM052158.1, read as the reverse complement.
AGTGTGTGGATTTATGTATTTGTTTCGTCTTACTCTTTTCTGATCATAAATGATGTTATTATGCTGCGTTCATTGATTATTGATTTATATGAATTCAATTGTGTTTCTTAGTAGGAATATGATGATATGTGTCGTTTATATCGCACATTCGTATTCGTGACGGGTGGTGGTATACTGCTGATGAAAAGTACAAGTCGAATATCGCGCCGAGTGTTTCAAATGGAGCACCAGGTAAACGGATGCGCAAAAAGAGTGAGATCGCAAGCACGAATGAGTGAGACGGTTAGGTTTCTCGTCCGTGTGGACACTCACGCATAGAGCCCGCTGCTTTCGTTCTGTCTCTCTCGATCATCTCTCGTTCTCTATCTAAACCAACTGCGCGAAGCTGAATGCGCATTAAAATGGTGGAGATAAAAAGGCGCAATGTGATGTGGTAGAAATGGCTCAATATGGTGAGGCATCACTATGTATCTGGGTACCCGAACCTATGTATCTCATAGGTTCAATTAAAATCACTAGCCCCTACCATAGACTTAATATGTAAACCAACATAGATCTGCAACTGTATGTACTCATAATCCATAAATGTATATACTATATACACGATTACAAAAACCCAACAATATGTAATTACAATTTTCTTATTGAATGTATAATAATAGCTTATATGTAAAGTTCATAATGTGTTTTACGTTCTGATTTATTTCATCAAGATAAAAATAAAACATTTTTATTGATAAATACATACACGTAGCTTGGAGTCTGTACATATATGTAAATCTACATATGCATGTCATTACGATCATGTACATACATATTTACACAGGAATATGAGTATGTATGTACTACGTACACATATGGCATGGACTGCATATGTATGTATAGTAAAGAACTACAATAACAATTTGTGTTATACATACACCTCCCAATTTTACGAAAATTAATATTGTATTTGCAATTCATATAATTTTGAGTATGCGTATTGTATTTAGAGATCCGTGTCGAACACTAATATTTACGAATTTACGTAGATGTAATAAATGATTTTTTTCCGGTGTGTAAATATCCTCATTTAAAGTTACATTTTTCTGAGTTATATGATAAGTATTGATATAGTATCGTTAAATTTTGAATTAAAAGTTTTACGATTTTTGGTAGCTGATTATGTATATATGTATGTACTGACATATTTTATCATTAAGCAAATTAAAATATAAATGTGTTGGTATATTACTTCAATATGCGTGAAACCATAATCTCAGCAGATTTGCCGAATATGTAATAAGATAAGAAAACGCAGTAGCTGTACCAGGCTCGTCCAGAATTTCCAATTTTTGAAAGACCGCATAATAAGATTGCAAAATATGGAAATTCGAATTATTTTTTCATTTATATTACTTTTTGAAGGAGGGCTTTCTGTTGAGCATTGTAAACCTAATATAGGTGAGCAAAAGACGTTATCTTTAAAATGTATAATTTTGTTAACATTTAAAATAAAGCGAGTCCAATGATATAAATTAATAACTGGTAAAACATTTTTAGCAATTATTGGTGGAGGCATCGGAGGAGCATCCAGTTGCCATTTTCTTACAGAATTATTTGAAAGTAATCTTAACATTGATTTGTATGAAGCAAAAACTATTGGTGGACGATTAACTACAGTACAAATTGATGATAATGAATTTGAAGCTGGTGGTGCAATTATACATCCTCAAAATAAATACATGCAAGAGTTTGTTAAATTGCTTGGTATATTCTAAAAACAATATAATTGTATAATCCATTTTTCTTATCTTTATAATTGAATCGTTTCTTTAGGTTTAGAACACAGACCAACTGGTGATAATAAAGCTGGTATTTGGAATGGCAATGAATTTGTATTTGAAGAAAGCAATTGGGAAGTGATATCCTTTGCAAAACTACTTTATAGATACGGTATTCAGCCACTCAGCCTTCATAGGTTTCTATATATTACTAAAAACATTTTCAAAAATATATTGATTAATATTATGATAATAGCTAATTTTAATTTATTTCTAACAGGTATGTGCAGCATATATTAAATGATTTTGCAAAGATATATGGTTTACAGGATGCTGGAGAGTCTTTTGAAAATGTTACTGACTTATTGTCAGCCATGAACAATAGATTTCCAAAATTATTACAAATATCCATAAAAGATCATCTTTTAAATTTGGGTTACTCAGATCAAATGATAGATGAACTTGTCAAATCAACACTAGTTGTAAATTATGGACAAACTACCAATGTCCATAGCTTTGTTGGTTCTGTATCTATAGCTGGAGCAGGTTTCAATTTGTGGTCTGTGAAAGGAGGAAATAAAAAGGTTTCTCTTCAATGAAAAATTATACTTTTAAGTAACAATATAGTGAGCTAATAAACCTAATGGAATTATGAATAGAGGTTTTGATCTAGTCATCAACCAAGATTATTACTACAATAAGAAATAATTTTTCTTTTAAATAAATGTGCAAAATTTTTCAAGTACAAAAATGATTTTTGCCTTGAATACCTTGGCAAAAGATCTTCACAGATCAGCAAGAAAACTTTATTTATGATCCATTTAGTGTTTACTATTTCATTATATTTTTACTTCTAAGTATATCTAAGGTGCTGTAATATTTTAGGTACCTGAGCATTTAATATATAGAAACAAGAATGTGCACATTGTACCTTCTTATGTTGTAAAAATTGTCAATGCCCCAAAAGAAAATGGTAGACAATCATATGAAGTGTATTACCATAGTAAAGGTATAGTACATCAACAATTACTTAATAACGTTCCTATTGTACCCTATTACCTAATGATTTTTATTGTAGATAGTACAATTATAATGAAATCAACATATGACATTGTAATTGTTGCAACCCCACTTACCAGTGATCAACAATATCCTATTATTTTTGAAGGATTTCCAAATAACAACTTCTATGGTGCAGAGAAATATCATAGAACTGTAGCTACCTTTGTTAAAGCAAACTTGAAACCACATTATTTTGGTTCAGCAGAAGAAATAGATATTATTCTTAGTTGTGATCCGAATAAAACAATAGTTAGTTCTGTGGGTAGACTGAATTCGGTAGAAGGTACACTGAAGAATAGTAGAGTTTGGAAAATTTTTAGTAATGCACCTTTAAAGTCAGGAGTTCTGAATGAAATGTTTTCAAATGTATGATGCTTATAAAAATTTAAAACAAAATTAAAATAATGCGTATGGAAATATTTTAATCATTTTCTTTACAGATTGATGAAATTAAAGAAATTTCATGGAAGGCTTATCCTGAATATTCGACATACGTTCATGAAGCAAAATTTAAATTGCACAATGCACTTTATCATGTCAATGCCATTGAATGGGCAGCCAGTGCCATGGAAATGAGTGCTATAAGTGGAAGAAATGTAGCAATTTTATCGCATAAAGATTTCTTTGACATATGCTATCACCATGAAATTAATAGAAGGCAAAATGATGTACCTGAGAATACACCATCCATTGAATTGTAATAAAATAAATAACATTGTTCAATGTTTGATTTAGACACTTTACTTTTATAACTACTTTAATAAAATTATGATAAAAACATATAAAAAATTTAATGAAGAATCAACTTTTTCAGAAATACAAAAGCCTTAAACAGTAATTTGATACACGACTATAAGATACACATTTAATTGTAACATACCTTTATTGTTTTATTATCACAAATTAAATATTATTAATAAAAATAAATACGGTGAAAATAATTTTGACGTTAGTAGACGTTTACTAGACGTTTACTAGAATTACATATATCGAATAGAATTTCAATTCATTTTTATTAAAAGTTAACATTAAACAACTAACAATTAAGATTTTTAGCGCAATTGTCAACGATTGTCAATTAACGATAAACGTATGCACGTGTAAACTGTAAACACATTTGTAGACGGAAAACGTTCGTAAACATACATATATACATATGTATGTACACTATAGTACATATACATACATATGTGTATATATGAATGTAACCGAATTCTAAGCTGCTCCAAACGAGCTGGCAAAAATGTGATACCAGTGATACTACATTATGGTTCATCAAATAAAAGACTATATCAGTATTATCAATAGATTATTACAAGGTCATTTATAAAATCTGCCATGCCAACACTGTAACTCCTACTGAATCTAAAAATCTTTTAAAACATAACCTGCAGTGAATCTCCAGAGGCGTTACACGAATGTCAATCGCCTCGGCCGAACTTACTGATATCTGAAACTTAAACTGAAGATGTGATCTCACCGGCACATACAGAATTCGTCATAGGCGACGTACATATATATGTGTATATTTACGTGCATTAAACGTAGTAATATTTTATTTGAAAGTAAGGTGTAATGCACCCTTTGTCTATGGTGTAATGGAAAATCATTCTGTTCGTATAAACTATACGCTAACACCCCACGATACTGAACAACCATTAATACATGATAATCAAGCCATACAACTTAAAGAACACGATAAAAAATCCGAAGAAATAATTGTACATACAAATAAAACGAAAGGTGGTTTGTTTAACTCCAGGGCACTGATATTTGTAGCATTATGGTTCTTCTTCAGTGGGTGTACTTTATTCTTAAACAAATATATATTGTCCTACATGGAAGGAAATCCTACAATTTTGGGTAAATAAATAAAAGATATAATATTTAATATGTCCAATATCTTTATTTTAAAAATTATCTATTGTAAATGTTACATTTTTATCATTTTATTGCATGCATATATTTTTTAACTAAATATAGGATCATTCCATTTATTTATACAGGTGCCTGTCAAATGTTAATGACAGCAATATGTGGTTTTATACAAATGTATTTCCCATGTGGAATGTATAGAACAAGATCCAGGTTAGCAAAACCAGCAGGTTTTTATAAGCACATGATATTGGTAGGATGTACAAGATTTACAACAGTAGTACTAGGACTGGTATCACTTAATTACGTAGCAGTGAGTTTTACAGAAACTATTAAAAGTAGTGCGCCAATTTTTACCGTCCTTATTAGCAGATATTTATTAGGTAAGGATTACTGCAATAGTTGTGTGTCTTACTATCTTCATTTTTCACTATTATCCAAAGTTTGTTATATATCTCTCATTTATATGCAGTTTATTAATTTGAAATTTCATATATTAATAAATATTTATTTATACTTAAGCACTATTAATGATGTATTAATTTTTTCAAATTGATTACTAATGATTTTAACACTTTATTTATAGGAGAACATACAGGGTTATATGTGAATTTATCTTTAATTCCTGTAATGGGTGGTCTAGCTCTGTGTTCAGTGAATGAAATCAGTTTTGATGTCAGAGGATTTATTGCTGTTATGGCCACAAATGTAACAGAATGTTTGCAAAATGTTTATTCCAAAATGTTAATCAGTGGCAACAACTTTAGGTATACGTAAGTATTATATCCATTATTTATATAATATCTTCAATAATAGTAGTTTGTATGTAGATATAAATTTAACTTACTATTTGAAATTGCAGTCCTGCAGAGTTGCAGTTTTATACCAGTTTAGCATCAATTGTGGTGCAAATACCAGTGTCAATTTTACTACTAGATTTACCAACACTCGAGCATTCCTTAAGTTTTAAATTATTCACAGCCTATCTTCTTAATGGAGTGTTCTTCCACTTTCAAAGTATCACTGCATATGCATTGATGGATTATGTTAGTCCTGTAACACACAGGTACGTTGTTTAATTTTATATTACTTATACAAGTAAAACTCTGAATTTAAAGATGAAAAATTATATATGTCTTTTGTAGTGTGGCCAATACAGCAAAGAGAGCTTCTTTAATTTGGGTCTCTGTATTGTTATTCAACAATCCGGTAACTAGATTATCGGCTCTGGGAACATGTTTGGTAATAGCAGGAGTATTATTGTATAGTCGTGCACAAAAATACGATGGATTAAACAAAGAAAAATTACGACACAGTTAGAGATTAATTTTTTATTAATAGAATTCTAAAGTTCACAAGAATTTATATTTGATTAAAATAGGTCTTTCTATTAAATACATTATGTCACACAAGGAATTCAAACAACAAATTCAGCGTGAATATTAGCAGAAATATATTTGACATTCTAGATGCGTTTTACAATATTGAAAGCTTTAATTGAGGATATACGACGGTACAAATTAACAAGTTCATAAGAAATTACGTTAAACATCGAATACTTATAAAAATAGAAATTTGAATATTGCATAATCTAGAATTGCCATTTACGAATCTGTTGGAATCTCTTTCATTGCATATACAAAAAATGATTTTTTTAATAAACTGGATCGTGTTGTAATTGAACAATATTACAATATTAAGTTATTTGTCTAACATTAAAGCTATTAAACAAGTTTATAAAATTTGACATAACATTTTCAATATATTATTGTTTACAATTCGTTCTTTATTTTATATGTAGGTATATAAAATTTTTTATAAATGCATTGGGAAAATAAATTATGTCTACGTATGAAGGAACTGAATTGTATTGTACGATCCACATTTCTTTTTTACATATTATTCATACAATCATTTTGGAATGTTATCATTTGGATAACAATAAATCCGTTAAAATGTAATAATTTTGTAATTTCAAATTTTGTTGTTCTCATGAATTTGGCAAGCTTTAAGAGCTTGATCTAGGTCAGCTATAAGGTCCTTCTCTGTTTCAAGGCCAACAGATAAACGAATTAATTGATCAGTAATACCCAATTCAACTCTCATTTGTTCAGGAACGGAAGCATGTGTCATGACGGATCTATTAAAGAAATTTCACATGAAACATTCTATATAATTAGATATATAATAGATGTAGATATAATTAGTGTTTACTCACGGTAATTCGGCAAGGGATTCATAACCACCGAGTGATTCTGCTAATGTAAAGATTTTCAGCGATTGTAAAAATTTCTTAGAATCACCTTTAAGATAGAATGAAACTATTCCACTGTGACCAGTCGTTTGTTTAAGACTAATTAAGTATTGTGGATGTGATGGAAAATCTGAAATTAAATTAAAATGGTATGTATTATGTAATATAGTAATGAAGAAATTCAATTATACAACAAGTTTAAACAAAATTGTATCTTTAGCAAAGAAAATATGATAAGATCCTTTAGGATAAGTAAGTTAAATACTTACATGGATGAATTACTTTCTCTACACAAGGATGTGAGTCTAAATATTTTGCAATTGCTAATCCATTTTTCATATGTTGCTGCATTCTGAGTTCTAATGTTTTCAGACTGCGATTAACCAAAGAACAGTCGAAAGGCGATGGCACAATACCTAAAGCTAAAATAGCAATTCAAAGAGAATGGTTAATTCAAAATAAATGAAAACAGTTCAATCTATAAATTGTATAATGTAAATTAACCATTTTGTAAAAACCGAAGTCTTTCTGCAATATCATCTCTCCTAGTTATTGCTGCACCCATGCACACATCTGCATGCCCATTCATGTATTTTGTTAAAGAATACACTACGATATCTGCACCAAATTCTAAAGGTTTCTACAACAAGAATATATATATATATATATATACTACAATGTGCATAAAGAAATTTTAACACTGAATGAAAAATATTGCACACCTGAAAATAACATGTTAGAAAAGTATTGTCTACAACTACAATAATATCTGGATATTTAGTTTTCATTATCTCGCATACAGCTTTGAGATCAATAACATAAAGTAAAGGATTTGAAGGTGTTTCCAACCAAAGCATCTAAAAAATAATGTACACACATAAATAATGAAAACATTTGGTCACAATATATTTTTTATTGAGATTGAAAATTTTAAATACTTTTGTATTTGATTTAATGGCAGTTGTAATATTGTTTATATCAGTTGCATCCACAAATGTTACTTCAACGTCGTGTGTATTTAAACATCTTTGAAAATAACGGTTCGTTCCACCATAAACATCATTTCCAGATACAAGATGATCTCCTGCTTTTAATAACGAACACAATACTGATGTAGCACCTAAACCAGATGAAAATGCAAATCCATGCTTTCCATTTTCTATAGCAGCTAAACAAGTTTCTAAAACATCTCTGGTGGGGTTTCCAGATCTGGTATATTCGTAACCCTAGAACATTACATTATAATGAGAAATAATAAAAACATGTTTTAATGTTTCATATTGGTAAGTGAATATAAATTAAATTATACTATGTACATATTTCGATCATCAATTTTTTGTTACACACTTTTATATTTATAACAAAAATATTAATATTTCATAAACTGTAACAATGTAATGATATTTTATAAAGTAAAGCATGATAGTTTATTATAAAATTATTATTATGACAATTGTTTCCTATGTAAAAGAAACTTACTCTATGTTGTCCAGGACCATCTTGACGGAAAGTTGTAGACATTACAATAGGAGGTACTACTGAACAATGTGTCCATTGTAATGGATCTTGTCCAGCATGAATAGCTTTTGTTGCAAAACCTTCTTCCTTTGACATTCTGTAAAAAATGATGAAATATTGTAATCATTGTTACAAATAATGTCACTTAGGTAATATTGAATATATATTTATTCACATTTACTTATTTTATATCGTGATTCTTCGAATATAAATACATGTAAAATAAAAGAACGGATAATTCAGAAATAATAAATTAAACATACTTATAGTATTAGCAACAGATCACGTTTCTGACGACACTGATAATCCGGCGTGTTCCAGTGGAATGCGCACGACACTGATAGTTCCCCTTAATTATAATCTTATATGATGTTGTATAGTGCTGTTAACACATACATGTACAACATATGTAGCGTAGAGAAATCCAAAATATCTGTTTGGTGACATTTATCTTTAAATTACGTCATAATATGTAATACTTTTTATTTTAAATAATATTGGATTACAGTGTCTGACAACAGGTGAGTGAAATTCACGCGCTAGCAATATAAGACGACAATCAAAATTAAAAGATTGCTCTTATGGCTTTGTTTTTTCAGCTATGTGAATTAAAAATTAAAGTCAACCAATAGCGACGTGTTACCTGCTGTATGTAGTAGTCAGTTTTGTGTCTTTCTCTTTTGCATAGCATGTTTACATATATTAGTACATACATACAACTCGTACCTGCACCCTTGATCAGACTCGTGCGCTACTATTGGTGGATCACGCAGACAGATCGTTAATGGTTAATAACTTGGAAAAGAACTGTAATTATAATACTTTTATTCTTAATCTTTGACCTGAAATCACTGTTTAAGTTTTTTTATATGTTTCGCTTCACCATGATTTTCGTCTGAGTGGCCAGCCCGAAAATCGTGAGCTGACCAATCCGGTGGTTGCCTGTGTGAGGGGATTTCCTCCGGGCCTGTTCGGTCCGTGGTATAGCCGGTCGCGGATCGGCTGCGACCGTCTGCCGCTGGTCACCGGGCCTCTGTCTACGGGGCCTTTTGGAAATCCCCGGTTTATGGCCCAGGCAACTGCAAAGCGATTTTTGTAGGACTTAATGTTAATGGGCCAACGCCTTTCTAGTTTATTATAACGGCATGTCATAATCGCTAGGGCCCTTCGCCTGCGGCCTTAATGACAAATTGCTGGGGCCATAAACGATCCGTTTAGCATCTGTGCGACCATCGTCTATGGTGCCATATACCGAGGGCCCTTCGCCCGCGGCCTTAATGACAAATTGCTGGGGCCATAAACGATCCGTTTAGCATCTGTGCGACCATCGTCTATGGTGCCATATACCGATGGCCGCTACAGTACGTATGCATAATTTTCATAGCGAAAATGTATTAGCTAAACATGCTTCATTTGATTTATAATAATAACAGTAGGTAGTAGAATTATTATAGTCATCGGTATTAAAATTTATCATTACTTTCGAATCCTCAGATCAAGCGTACGTGTACAATAAATGGATTAAGCATGATATCGTTTTACCTTAAGCCTTTTTCATTTTTAATTGTAATAGAAATAGTGAAAATATAAAATTTTACAAACAATACATGTCTAGTATGTATGTATGTAATTCAAAAAACCATTGGTCTGTTCTGATAGGCGATATACCTTTCGACCAATGCGATGCGTTCCCACCATAATTAAATCGATATTTACTCGATTATTCGGCGAGCTATCAACCTCTCGCGAGTGAAGTTTCTTCGTTTAACGAATTATTTTGGCCCAGACATTGAGCACTATCTTTGGAGAAAGATAACATTCTGAAATGAAAGAAAGGAAGGAAATTATTGCTTTATTGGTATTATTTCTTGTGAATGTCGCGCGAAGCGATACATTTTCCAGTACTGTAAATCGCGAGGATCCGTGCATTAATTTATGTGAAAAAGCACCTCTGTCATTCACAAATGTATGTCTCTTTTCTTGCATGTCAGTGGTATTGTGACATCCTATAGATAACACGACCAATTAACAGAAACATGACATTTTAATTTTCAGAATAAATATGTCAAATCATGCTGTCAACGCGGATGTAGATTCTATAATCTAGTAGACTTACATTATGAATTTGAACCAAATAATTTAAATGGTACCAGAGATGCCTGCGAATCCTGTATGTAATAGATATTATCATATATTATAGCTCTTAAAGGATTACTGTGAGATAGATTTCTATTGTACAGTAATTATTAGATTACACGTTCCTTTATCAGACAAGTTATTGATACTTCTTCTTAACTTCAATGCGTCTGAGCAATAGTAATATTTATTTATTTTTTTATAGCATGTTCAGAAGCATATTCATTGCCACAAGGTCGCTATGCATGTATTACTGGCTGCGATTTTATGGGCAGACAGCGTTTTTCCGATCTGTTAACAATCTTTACTGATGCAGTATATGTAGAGGAAGGTGCAGATTCTAATACACTTTTTATGTTACCTGACATGCCTGAAAATGATATTTTAAGCGATCCTGGTTTACGTAAGGAACTTTTCCCAGGATGGTGGGATTTGAATGGGTTTAGATTACCACAGACATATATTAAAACTGTTCCTTTGGATGCTGGGGTAAGTTTTATATTCAGTAATTGAAAGAAATACAATCAATAATAAAAAACGCAGGTATATAAACACATCAGAATTGTTAGCCTTATTATATTTATATGAAAAAATTTAGATCCTTTCTGATCTTCTATGAATAGAATATAGTATTGTTTTTTAATTTTATTATCTTCTATACATAGACATAACATATTAAAATTCTGATTGTACTGGTTATATGATAGTAAATAACATAATTTTTTTAATTTAATAATAATGTAGACAATAGATTATGGTGTACCATCAGACTACTCTGGTGAGAATGAGCAGTCAGCTTCAATTCCTGGATCTGATTGGCTTCAGTGCGTCTCGCGACATATTGGTCTACCACAGTGGCTTTTATTTTTTGCTATTGCAGCTGCAGCTTTGTTTACACTTTGGCTATATCTAGAGTATCGCTCAGAAACTTTTAAAGATTTTTATAAAGAAATGCTTATTGAGAAGTCCAATATTTCTCCTACAGTGACATTATATCTACCAGAAGTACCATTGCATAAACAACCTCCTCCTAAATATTCAGAGATTGTGGATGTACCAGAATTAAAGTTTAGTTAATTGTTCTGACACAATAACTTTTAAATAATTTTCAGAACTATTTAAATTTAAGTATATCAATACAATTTTGAATAAACTATGTTTATATTATGTATAGTAGTGCTTTATGAATATTGCAAGTTATTAAAAAAGTAATTGTGCTTTTTGTTTCAAAAGGACTACGTTTATAGTTTGAAGACAAGCTTTGAAGATGCGTACTTAAAGATAAAGCCTTGAAAAGTTAATTGAAGTTTTGAAATATATAAGAAAAAAATCAAAATACATTACAAAATAGGATACAAAATATTTTCTGGAGGAACCTTATGGTAGCATACATATAATACTGGAATTATTTTATACAAATTAATACTGTTTTTTATAAAAGTAAATAACGATTCTTACTATTAACTTTTTTCCTCATAAAAACAGTGACAAAACCATCATCGAATGGTAAAGAAAATGCACAGATGCAAGACTGCAAATTATGTACTTTGTTAACCATTTAATAATAATGAAAAACTTATATATCTATAATTGCATATTATTTTTCTAAGTATAATTTATTAATAGTGGAAAAGAATATTCTAATTTGAATGTATATATAGTAGAATATTTCAATGTATATCTTTTCATGTCCACTGAATGCTTATTTCTTTTATCTATTCATTTAAAAAACGTTCCATTAAAATAATTTTGATTACAAATTTTAATATTAAGAATTGTTACTTTATTGTTTGCTATTTTGTATTCATTACATTTAATATTACGGTACAATGGAAACACTAATTTTTTATTGAAGTAAGTTATTGATATATATATATATATGAGTTATAATCTTGACATTATTTTTTGTTTCTGTATTACATACAAAAAAAGTAAAGTATTCCGAATATGGAACAAACATAGTACAATGTGAGGTTGAAAATAGTTCTGAAATATGGTATGCTCTATTTTACTTCAGTGGAATTTTAAAGTGTGATACAATACATCACATTATTCATAAATAATAAATATATTGTAAACATTGAAATACAGTTTAAGACTTTTCCATAACAAACTTTAGTCATATTATACTGAAATGTATAAACTTGATATTTTCTCCCAAAGTGTAAATTGATGTGTAATTATGTAATCAATGACAGACATTACTTATATATACATTAACAAAAGTAGTAATGTCTGTATCTTCATCCTAGTATTTTATGAATTCTTAAATGTGCAATTCTACAGAATTTAATGTGATTTAAAATAATGAAGGTGATAAAGTATTTACATAATTACCAAAAATGATTAAAACTAACTCAAATTTCTTTGATATTATAATATTTTAGATTACATTTACTGAAAATTATTACGTGTGTCATATTTTTAATTGAATTAAATATTAGTTAATTCCTGAATATACTGTATTTATATAAATGTAAATAACATGAACGCAATACTGCAGGAAAACATAAGTTACTATTATGAAGCACCTAACTGAAACACGTCTGATGAATGAGTTCTTGTAAGCAAAACTTAGTTCTTGAATATATTATGTATACTATTATGAAAATTGATTTCATCACTTTTGTCATATTAAGTATTTGAAAAATTTGTTTTCTATCCAGTATTGATAAAATTAGAATGCTTTGTATTTTTATTTCTCTAAAAGCAATCAATTAATAATATCCAAAGTATAATTCTTATGTGTATTATGAAAGTAATAGTAATAATATTTTTAATTAAAGGCAGAGTTAAGTGTATTATCTAGTACGACATATATTGTAAATACTGATATTGTTAGTGTGTAAGAAAGTATATTTCAAACCAAAGTATCATGTTCCTTACATTGGATATTGACAAATTTACTGTACTATTAATAAATATTTGTTATCTTGCTATACATTGTAAAAAATAAAAAAAAATAATACATAGGTGTACAAAAATTTATTTATTATTATCCTCGCATTTGAATTGCTTTATTCAAACAGAACAATTTTTAGAATTTTCATTGTGGAACAAAACGTTAACATTAACATGTAAGAGACAAACAAAATCAGCACCGTTTAGAAATATTGATTACAACCAATAAACCAAAAGTGTACATTCTACTATTATAATACGGGGACTTAAACGATAAGTTATACAAATTATCCAATACAAAAGTATTTGGACAGAAAACAAACAACATTGTTCACTTTTGTAATTACTTTATCTTATTTTTTTATAATAAAGAATTATTTTTTTTAATTCAAGATAACTGCAATATGTACAATATGAAAAAGTATCTCGAATAAAAAAAATATTCACAATCCTTAAATGTAAAAAGAATTTATCTGTACAGTACAATAAGTAATCAACCTTCTTTAAACGTCATCCTAACTACTTAAGTTATTAAAGCATTTACAGCCAATAAAGTTTTGGATCATCTCTTCTCACTTGCAGTTTCAGTACATGTCTATATATTTTCAATGCTGGACCTAAAAGTAGATCAAGCCCACTCAAAACATCTGATCGTTTCATCAATAATAAAGAGTGGCCATCAATGTCCTGAAACACATAAATAAAAGAATGATGATCAACGAAAATATTAAAAATAAACGTGATATTAAAAAAAGATACAAATAAACAAATTTACCTGTTGTCTGAACACTTCAGCTTCTTTTGGAAAAAGTCTCGCAAAATACTGGTATACTTGTTCAGATGTCCAATCTGAAGCATCGGGTATGTTTGGATCAATTCCATCTCTTGGACCATCATCTTCCATTTGATCAGAAGATCCTCTGGCAGGAGAAACTTGAGGACTTAAAACTGGAGGTAAAACAGGTGGATTCGATGGTGTATCAGGTCTACTAGTAACCAGAGTAATATTCTGGTTTATACTTGGTTTATATTGCTTCTGAACACAGTTATTGCACTGCCACTTTGAATTCGATTTTGGTATTATTATCCGTGAAGTATGACAATAATAATGATAAGCTTCATCACATGTAAAACATGTCGCAAGTGGACCCTGAAGAAATAAAATAAATCATAACATATTAAAAGAGAAGAGTACATTATTATCCTTAATATTAACTTACCGCGTCTGAAGTTTCACAACATATTGTACAACTTTTACAGCGCTCACACTGCCAATTACTACCCACCTTTTGAAGCATTTCTTCTGGACTATATATACAACTTGGATGTGCTATAAAAAAATTTAATTTTAATATAAAATATGAAATGTAAAAAATTACTGATATACTTATAATGTGATAAATACCTCTAACGGTACAATCTCGACAAGCAACCAAGCTTTCTTGCTTTTCTTTGGCACAAAGACTACATTGTCTACAAGGACCGTCTTTGACAGTTACTTTAGTAGTCTCTTGAGTTTCTTGAGATAAAGTAGTCTTATTTTGTGAACCAGGCTGTCTTCCACGTTTCCGTTTCACAAGGTTATTGTCAGAAGGATCAAATACTTTTTTTGCTCTCTGCAACACATATTTAGTAGTTTTCAAGTATTGTTAATAAACTTAAAAAATGCGCTAATTGATAGCGGTTACGCTTATAGTTATCAAACTAAATAAGGTATACCTTTCTGCGAGCACTACGAAATCCACCAACATTAACACTCGACGGTGTAGGGGAGGGATTAGTAGAACTTCTTCCCGCATCGTCGTCTTCTCGTTCCTCGCTAAGGTGTCCACTTTCATCTCTTTTTTCTTTCTGTGAATTTGTGTCCTCTTTATTGTCTTTCCGATAATCCTCAAACTTGATCTCTATGTCCATAGGATCATCTGTTCGAACGAGTAGGCGCTGTTTACGCTCAGACTTCGATGATCTTTTGAGGTTATGTGACAGATTGTCTGCGGTTTTCGATTCTTCTTTTCCATCATCGACAGATGTTTGCAAGGGCTCCAGCGATACCTGTTCTTTCAAAGAATCATGTTCCACTGATGATTCGTTGTTTTCGTTCCTGCCAACGATTATTTCAAAACATTCTTCCTTCTTGATTTGTGGATCTGGCTTCGGGCTAACTTGACGCGAGGATCTCGGCGTATTTGATCTAGAGTCCGTAATTGTCAAGTTTTCTGTTTCGTCGAAATCGTACAGGCCACCCGTCGTCGATGAAACCGTGTGTAATTCTTTACGTCGTGCGTTTCCATTCTCGAGGGTAAAAGATTCTCGATGTGTTGGTTCGACAGACGTCATTTCAGACGTCTCCACCAGCGAATAATTACCGTTTGAAAGACGCGTCAAATTTCCACTAGCCACTTCTTTCCCAAGAAAATCCTCAACCATACGCCGAGAGGTAGGATTCGAGACACCATCGAGCAGCTGCTCGATCAACCTATATGCTGGTACACCCTGATCGAGATAATCCGGCTCTTCTACAACGAGCTCGGCCACGGCGCCCGCCACCATCAAAGAGTTCAACTTCTCCTTCACGAAACCCTCCGGTCGATTTTTGTAAAGCTGCAATCGTGACCATTTTGAAGCATTTCGGTAACTGGTATTACCTTTGTAGTCCACCTGAATCACCTTTTCCGCTTCGATTAATCTATGAAGATCGGCTATCGTATCCCGTGCATCTACGGAGAATTTCCGTAATAAATAGTTGCAGATGCGGTCAGCATCAGGTCGCGCTTTACGACGACGCAACTGATCTATCGCCTCCAGGATCTGCTCCTCGTGGAGTATTTGTGTTTCCACCCGATGTTGCTGCATTGTTATACGCTAATAAATCGTTTCACGCTATAATGCGATATTTTCAGATATATGTTTGCGTAATGTTACTAATATTCGATAGTAACGTCGAAATGATTATTACAGAGCTTTCTGCGCGTTTTTATGGTGTTTGTATCATTCGCGCGCGATGTCATAACGTCCGTCAAGTTTTTATATTTTTCTCCGCGTGTCCGCTCCAGGTGTATCACACTTCGTCGCGCTTTGTTTAATTACCAAATTTATTTATTTCTTTTTGTATAATCTTACTTAAACATGTACTTTTTAATCAATTATTCGATCACTCAAACATCGAAAGCTTCCTGCTGCATTTGGAACGGTGCAGAGAATAAAACGTCGATCATTCTTATAGCAGGACCCAACCCGGGGACCGTTTCGTATCAAGCGTAGAATCGAGCTTATACATAAACAAATTCGAGCGACGTCTTATAATAAAGTGTATACGTCTCGAACTACATCTGTATGCGGACGATTCATTTCGTTCTTAATTCAATGAACGCGTTCGCCTGTTGACTGCAAAGCAACACAACCGGAGGAACTCGTTAACGTGATGCAATATTATCGATTGCACGGATCGACGAAGTCAATAATGTGCGAAATCTATGGCGCATATAGAACGCGCGAACTGTCGGCTCGACGTTTAGCGTTAATCACCAAGAGCAAGACGATTACATGCAGCTCGTAATCGAACGAATGATCACTTTGTATCCGTTTGTTCCGCTACCGGGAGGATTTCGAATCGCGTACCGCAGCTGCGCTGATCCATTGTTGGACTGAAGCCGAGAGCTGCACAACGATGACGATAACGGCGGCGGCATCGGCGACGACGTCGAGAGGCAATCTGACAAAGTCAGGTCGGCCGCCGCTGCTGGATCGAACATCGAACTGCAGCGCGACGCATTTCACACCCTTTGCACGCACTTTCGATGTCGGTGTACTTTACTAGACGCGTACGTAACTTCCTTCCGGTAATCGTAAGGCACGATTTAAAATTCGAACAAATCGTTATCGAGGTATCGCTGTGCCGAACAAAGGGGACCGTGTTCGTACTAGTGGCGTTCTGATTCCGTTCCACGTCTTTTGTTTCGCTCGTGAAAATGCACCGATCCATGCACCCATAAATAATGCCTGCTTCACGGGGACGAAACGGGATAACCGGGGAATAATTGCACTACATACGTGCCAAGTGACCGTCGAATGTCTACGCCACGCGCCAATCGTCGAACGACGGATACCTCTCCTTCTGCACCGATCTTTCTCTTTCGCACTCTCTCTATCTCCCTCCCTCTCTCTCTCTTTCTCTTTCGGCGTGCGTTCGACAGACACGTTTTCCACGGTGTTGGATCTCTGTTAAGCGCGCTTCGCGACAGGCCACTTCGATACACGCGACTAAACGATGATTCCACGAGTCCACAGTGCTTTGCGAATGTGCATGCCACACGTACGTGTCGTGCTTACGTGCGTATGCCTGCGTGCGTATACGTACCACGCGGGATATATCGTCGCCGGTTGGGTTTCTCCGTATAGGTCTGCGGGTAACGCGTTGACACTGTGCACAGACTTGTTCGATAAATCTTTCGTCGATCTATCGTTTACCATACGATATAAAGATATATATAATGATTCCACGAATGTCGATAAGCTTCAACGACTGTATCGCACAATAGGCACCGCAGCACACCACCGTACCCGCAAGACGCGGTCTTTTACCGAGGTGGCCTCGCCGCGCGCCAGCCTCTTCGCTCTTTCTTTCTTCCTCTCTTTCTCTCCCTCTCTTTCTCTCTCCCTCTCTCTCTCTTGTTCCCGGTTCGACCGGCCAAAATTTCTCGGTGACCAGCGACTTGTAAAACTTTGACGCACCTTTATTCGGTCATTATCGTTTTCCGCATGA
Source organism: Augochlorella aurata (assembly GCA_028455555.1). NCBI lineage: Eukaryota > Metazoa > Arthropoda > Insecta > Hymenoptera > Halictidae > Augochlorella > Augochlorella aurata. The sequence goes on along the minus strand of CM052158.1, from coordinate 4,459,927 downwards.
TTACGTTTTCCTTTCGTATTCGTTGCGTTGCTGATATACTTTTCCGAGCATCGCGTACTCCAATGTAGCGCAACGCGCGAGACGCGCTCTTTTTCTAGAGGCGGCCTCTCGTGCGCGCCGCGCCAGCTCTCCTTCCTACAGAACGCCCAAAAAGATCGAACTCCGTGCAAATCGTGGCGCACTTCACCTCACTAATACTGTCACCTCCGGTGATTCACAAAGAATCGTTTACACTGACGAACAGCCTTCCTCGCGGCTGCAGCTGCGAATTATTTCGTGAAAACCAAGGAGCGCCAAGCCGGGTGCGGCTACACGCGAGTGTGGACGGACTGCCGCTGGAGTACGGAGCACGCGGAGCGCAGTTTTTGCGGGGACGGGTCCGAGCAGGTACGGCGATACCTGCGGTAGCACCCTACAAAGAGCCGGCTTCTGCGCATCGCTTTCATCGACTTAATCTTAATCATTTCCCCCTCGTAACAATCTTATTCCTTTCCTAGCAAATGGTTCCAGTAAAATTATGTTCTCAGAGCATTTCAACGGTTACATTTGAGAAACGAGGGAAACTACACTTTTCTGCACAGAGTATTGATTCTCATTTCTTTCGGAAGATTTCGTATTGTTCCTATTTGAAATTGAATACCTTTTGCGGACTTTAGATGTTCGTTGTAGTACCACAAAACTAAATAGTTGTATTAAGATTTCATGTACCATGGGATATCAAATGAAATGTATATTGTGCTGTTCGAAATGAAAAGGAAAAGCAGGAAGAAAATTTGTCAATGATTTATGCATGATACGTCACTGCTTCTGTGTTTCCAGAAACGACCGTGACGTATCGGCCATTCCCGAGCGCTGATGTCCCCGTTCCCGGCCGAGTAGCGTAGCTCCCTTTTGAGCCTGTTTTCAGATAGACGGATCTGACGCAACAGATCGCAAGCAATTCTTAAATTACGTGCGGCACGTGGTATATTTAAATACCTTTTCTTTCGAATCGATTGCTTAAAAAACGCCCTCATTTTTAATATATAAGTTTATGTTGACAAAATTCTTGACATGTTTAACGACGAAATTGATACACATGATCAGTGGTCTGATAAATTAATATATTATATTTATTCTATGATATAAAGGAAAAGGAGGAATATAAGTCTCTTCCCAGTAGATTGTTTTATTGTAAAATAATACATAAGTACAAAAGTTATAAAAGTAAAAAATGCTCATGCTAAAAGTTCAATTACACAACCATCGTTAATAATGAGATCACTTTCTTCAGAATTTAAATATAATCATTTTCTTTTTCCATTGTATTACTACCAACACTATGCCGTCGAATTTTTGAGATCTGTTGAGCAATAAATTTATGTTAATTACATACATTCACTTTAACTGCTTTGTTATTGCAATGGGATATAATATATACCAAATTTACTGGCTTCACTTTATGTACGAGTTTATTATTGTCTCTCAGAGGACTTTGTTGCGTATTATTACCATTCCTTCTTAAGGACATCGGTGAATTCTTTTGCGAACCTGACGCTTTATACGATGAACGCTGTGGTGATTCGATCAGTCGCTCGTAATGACTAACATTGAGCGATGCATTTAATTTTTTATTAGCAGGAGGTGTCTGAGATCTTGGTATAGAATAATCCACTGAACGACGTTTTGGAGTTGTCTTTTTTGGTGATGGTATCTTACCAATCCTTAAATAAATAAATCACCATTGTAACTTTTATGAAAAAATATAAATAAATTGGACGTACCTTTTTGGGCTACTATTAACACCACTATTATTACTAGCATTGCGTCGTGTAGTTACAGGCGAAATATCACATGTACTGTTGCGCTTATTTGTACTGTTATTCGCATGTGACGGAATTCTTCGTGTTTTTGAATTTTGTGCATCCGGGGTCGAAGAAGCTACAGGTTTCAAAGGCCGTGTTGGTTTTTTTACTAAGCTTCTATTAATCGTAGGATTAGGTGTACTACTAATTATTTTATGAGCTTTAGGAGGTGTAGTATCAGTGATAGAATTTATTTTTTTATTGAAGGATTCTATGAAACAAACAACTCATTTCAAAAAATCTAATAGAGTTCCTTTTAAAAAGTTATTACTGTTATCAATATACCTTTCTTATGCATGTTTCCTATGGGAATAATAGCTTTCATTGGCCCCTTTTTGTTTATGACATCACCACCGACTTTCTTTTTCAACTTACTTTTAACTGTTCCAACCACCGTAGTTTTTTCTTTCTCTAGATTTGTAGTTGTAACCGATTTTATTTCTGCGTCTAAAAATAATCATAAATAATTCATTAATTTTGTATTATGACTTCGTTACATTTATCTCCCAAATTAATTAGTACTTATTACCCGGCACCGATTTAAATTTATTATTGTTTGTGGTAACTTTTTGATTCGTCATTAAACTAATAAAACCAGGATCACTGGAGAATCGTTTTGCAACATCTTTTAGTTGATTTGTACTTTTCCTCTGGCACAATAATGGACTTGGTATAGTCCTAACTGGCAGAATTTGAGATACCGATGTGCTCATTTTCGATGAAGGTTTGCCAGTTGACTGTTTCTATGAAATTAAATAAACAGTTTAGTTGTATTACGTTTGTAATTTCTTTCTCATGATAAAATATGTACCTTTGATTCCAACTGTACACTCGATCTATTGGCAGATTTAGACAGAACTGCAGAATTCGTCTTATTTTCATACTTCAATTTAGTCCCTTTTGATATTTGTACAATTTCTACGTCATTGTTATCCGTTTTTATATTTTCACTTATATTGCTATTACCGGAAACCAAATGTAGAACATCTCCAAATTTTTTAAGGAAATCAACAGTGGCATTTTCTTGAGGCTGACCAATTATCAATTTTCCTATATTTGTAAGAAGATCCATTATCATGTTTTCATTTACAGAACTATTGCTTTCAATTCTGCGCGTGGAACCTTTAGTATTTGCATTTTGTACATTAGAATCGTCTTTCTTATTTTCAACTTCTGTTATTTCATTGTTATTTCTTGATTTGTCACTTAATTCATTATCGATTTCTTTCAAACATTTTTGACTATTAACTGAAAATTTATCAAGGCTTGAATCGTTACTATTGAGATTTGTACCTAATTCTTTAATATTTTCTGACAAATCACCAGTAACATTATTCTCTAGACTATGCTCAATATTAATTTCTGTTACATTTTTTATTTCTAAATCGTTATTTGATTTTTGTGGACTTTTTGCTAAATTATTAGTTAAATTGAGATAAGTACTTAGCAATTCAGTATTACTTTCCCAATTAATTCCTAAAGCTCTCTCCAAATTTTCCAATAATTTATTTGCTTCAGTATTATTTTCTGTAGTAATTAATTCTTTAAGATCCAATAAAAGTGTTGCCGCTGTGACACGTTTTTCAGTAGATATTGGATCAATTAGTTCTTTTTCCAAATCTTTCATATTTTCTGTCGGTTTATTGATAATAGGTTTGTCATTCGCGTTTCCATGTAAAACGCTATCTTTACAGTGTGCAACTTTCTGATGGTTCGAATTTACATTACTTATATTTGGAGATGTAGGCAGTTCAATTAAATTATCAACTTCATCATCAAATGCTGGAAGTAACTCGGATGTCCATAATGGATTGTTGGTAATCAAATCGTCCGTGCTTGCTAAACATAAAAATAAGTATTACAGATTTCTCAATTATTATCTCAAACTTCTACTTACTGCAATAATATAAACTTACAGCCTGAACTTGTTTTTAAAGCCATCTCTTCAAAAGTTCTAGCAAGAACTTTTGCTTCATGAAGTATTGATTTATTGACCTTGTTCTCATCCTATAAATTAAAAATATAAACACGTTTAAAATAATTATAATTTAGTTCATTGTTTGAGCAGAGGAAAAACTTACAAGAAACACAGAATCCAATGATGTATCTGAAATGGAATTTTTACATTGGTTTGAACTACAATTTGATTCTGGAGAAAATAGATCAACATCTATTAACTTGTTATTTGTATCACATTTTTCATTATTCTCCATCATGGTTACAGATTCCTTGATGTCATTAGAAAGGCTAGAAATAGTTTCAGTCTCCTTGTCTGTAATAATTTCAGGCACGTGATATTCTGAAGCTTTTGATTTTAGTTTATTAAGTCGGTCTGTTAAATCAGATATAGAAGCCCTTGTTTTGTTTGAAATATTTACTACTGGTTTTATTAAATCATTTGTAGTTAATGATGTCGATTTGACTTCCTCAGAAGAATTTATTTTTGTTATATTTGACCTGTCAGATGAACAACTTTCCAAAAATGTTCTATTCAAGGTACCATTTGACAGCATGAGTGATGTATTAATTATGGAAGGAGAATTTGATTGAGCTATGGAAGAAATGCTCGATATACTTGTAAATATAGAACTTCCAATACTACCACTTTTCAAAAAACCTTCATTTAAGAGATCAAGTGAAGATGATGTGCTATTTCTGTTTTCATGTTTAGTTTGAACAGATTCTGTTACTGATATTCGATCTGAACGTTGTGATCTTTTTGGCAATATGTTCTCTCCTTGTGATAAAGAACGTCGTAATTTTGGCAATAATGTATTAGCAGATGGAATATGGCCAATAGTATATACATCTTCTTTTAAATTCATTAAAATATTATCTTGATTGTCGTTACATGCAGCACTTTGAATTTCAAACAATGTATCATTCATTGTAGACTGATTTAAAATGGACAAATCAGCATCTTGAATTTGTATAGTAGGCATAATATATTTACTCTTTGAAACTGATAAATCACCAGATATATCTGTAGGTTTTGAATGATCAATTTGTACGTCAAAATTATTCCACTCAAATTTTATACCTACATTAGACATTTTGTCGTCAGATATACTTTTTGGACTTGGTTCTTTGTTAATCCAAGATTCATCCAGTGTCCTATTCATTTTTAATTTTTGAGATTTCTTTCTTCGTTTTAGGATATAATCATCAGTAAAGTCAATAGAACATGTCTTGGGTAAAGCACCTTTTTTATATTTTGATTTAAGTGCCTTTTCTAAAACCACCTCAAATGGGTCATCCTTTTTTTGTATGTACTCTGTTGTTTTATGCAGCACCATATCAAAAGGATTATTCTCTAAACTATCACGTTTTGCAGTCACTAGAGAACTTGTTTTGTTAACATGACTATCACAGTTATTATCTGCCGCATCTGTGGGAACTGGTATCAAAGGCGACGCAAGTCTACAACCTCGAAAGCCCTTTCTATCAGGACTATTTAAATCTATAAGATCGCACGTGGCTAGTTTTTTATGCATTTGTATTTCTTATATTTAATTTTTGTAACAGTACTAAAACTTTCTTAAATAAATTAGATATTATAACGTAAAAATGTAATAGAATATCATAATATAATTCTGTAGAGTTATTTGCAAACAATATTATTACAGATCTTTCCACACTAGCTCTTTTCGAAGAAGAGACCACGAATCAACTTTTTCTTACTGAGGAAGAGCATTTGTCTCTTATATGTAGTCAGACTGAATAAGAATTACTTGTTTTCGACAATATTTACGTATTCCCAACATTAATCACTAACGTCTACGGTTGCTGCTACAGACATTTTAAAAATTACTATTCTACTGCCCCCTACTGGTCATTTTAGAACTTTAAATTCTACATACACAATGATATACATGTGCTACACAGTGATACTCTTCCATAGTTTTCTTCCTTGTATCGCCTGTATCCCCACCATTTTACTGCGCATCCAGCTACAGTGAATTCTGCTTAGTATTGAATCCCCAACTATTCAGAGCAAAGCAATTTCTACTCTTATTCCTGCTAACAGAGCGCGCTGCGACCGGAAACTCTTGCCGAACTTAGGTATTATTACATGTACATACATATTCTAACAAATATTTACATTATTTTAAAATTCGTACTATGAATAAACAATTGATTAGGTTTGATTCTTTCTTTAATTGTAGTTTTTTAGTTTTAAACTATTAAAATGCCGAGTTACATAAAGAATAAAATATATGTAGTTAAAAAGCATCGTTGAAATCTAATAGCAAAGTATGACTATTCATACATAAAAAACAATCAAATGTATTCTTGCCCAATTATGTTTTTGTTATTTAATTCTGCACACAAAATTATTACACGTTATTATTGCTATCGACAAACTGAACATACTCGTCATTTGTTTTCACATTACAATTTCTAGAAGCTATGAGCTGTGACAAATACATATATGTATTTACACATGCAGGGTGTTCCCGAATAACATGTAAAAGCGAGCTAGAGATGATTCCTTATGAAAAAATAAGTAAAATAAAAAGAATCAAATTTTTTCGATTTCGACTTTGTTTTCCAGATAATTAAGTTTGAAGATTCACTTCGTATTACTCGCACTTACGACTAAAATACAATTCACCCACCGACGTATAGTGTCTATCATGCTTGTAAGCATTATTTTCAGGATTTGACGGATTGCTGCGATTCCAGAAACATACCAACAGTCATAAAACATTGTTTACAAACCGTAGCCGTAATACATTCGTGGTAAAAATTGCGCGCGAAATTACGAAAGCAAGTCAAGCGCGGATCAAAGTCTGCATACAGACTACTGTCTTCCAAATGATTTTACTTTCTGATGTATTAATGACTTTCATTTCACATTTACAAAATATATTTCCTGTTGAATTTCTCTTGAGAAAAGACAGTTCAAAATTTAAGATTTCAGATAATTTCTGTCATCATAGAAGCACAGAAAAATAATACTGACATTTGTCATTGAACGTCTCCTCGTATGCAACAGTATAATTTAAAAGAATTTAGATTTCTGCAATAATTGGATTATAGAATGCAAATAGGAATTAGTCTTAATGAGATTAAATAATATAATACTTTGAATGTGAAAACGCGTATATGTATTGCGACGCTTTATCTCTCCGTTCTCTTCATTCAAGTGCTGGACCGTTACGGACCGCCACCGTCGTAGCGTGCAGCATGGTGGTGGGGATTGGTATATCGTTTGTTTCCCGGGAGTCGGGAGGCAACTTTGGACACCGCTGAGTTTTACAACTGATAAACCATTTCCCATTGGTACTCGGTTTGAAGAAAAGGGCAAGCAATTGGTCAGTGGCACGCGTGTATACTCAAAAGCGACCTATCAGAGCGCTCTCTTACGTTCACTAACGCAATATAAGGAT